>JAUKPT010005447.1:0-10424 GCA_032273505.1 Nanomia bijuga | reverse complement strand
GAAAAGCTTCCCAATGAAATCTTGTTTAACATTGGATTTGCTATCTATACTATATGTAGGAATTTGAATAAGTTCAATTTCCAGTTCCTTTTTGGAACCAATTTTAGTCATTTCCAGGAAATTGGCGAATCATAGCTGAAGTATTAATTTTCATGAAGAGTGTCTATGAAATGTTGTTCAGCAAAAAAATTGTTATCGAATGGTATACTGTGCGACAGAATTAGAAGAACCTTCATTTTAAACCAGTTTTAGTCATTACCAGGAAATTAGCAGATTTTAGCTAAAATATTGATTTCCATGAAAAGTGTCCATAGGAAATGTTGTTTAGCATAGAATTTTCTATCGAATGGTATGTTGAAGTTTAAAGAACTTTAATTTTTTGGGATCTTCCTGTAAATGTCATCATAGAGTCATTAGTGATTGAAAAAATGCTATAAAAAGATTTGCACAGAAATTGTGATAACTGACCTGCCTATTGTAAAGAAGAATCATTTACATGAATTAAGATATGAGATAAAATTATCTTAAAGTTTCATTGGTGCTTTTTCTCCCTTAAACAAAGATCCCCCTCGTTTACTGTTAAAACTGACTCTTTATAAATATCCTTTCCAATGTCAATATTTCCCTGTCCCTCCTTTGAATTTAAAGAGGGACTAACTCAATTTTTGATGAAAGAGAAATACAATAGTGGAGTTCTTAGTTTGTTTTATAACTTAACTTCTTATTTGTTTTATCACATACATATTACATTGTGACATTTTGTTTGAGATTTCAATTTCTTTCATTTAACGAATTTCTTTTTCAGACTACTCGATCTCTTATTGTGTCAGTGAAAACTTTTTTCAATTTGATATGTCTTATCTAGATCAAATAATTTTTTCTTGTTGATTTTCTTTTTTCATTTTGTCGTCGTTTTGATTTAGTAGTGTATCTGATTGAGAGAAGAATCTTTGGTTTGGTGCTTTCTCAATGGGAAATCTTATTCAATATTTTTCAATTGTTGACATGTTTTCAAGATTAGAGAAAAAAATAGGCTGATGAATGCTTGATATTTTCTATTCATTTTCTCAGTGCTACATCAATATATATTCTAGAATCATGTTATGTTCATTCATTGAATATGTGTATTGTTGTGTGCATGTTAGTAAATGAGGAAACTTCATTATCTAATAAGGTTTTTTTGTCAGGAAACACACATTTTTGGGAATATTTTCGTGATTTTGTAGAGAAAATAATGATACAGCATAAAAACATTGTTTCCATTCTTCATTATCTTTTTATTTTAACTTAGCAGTATATCAATTGGAAGAACTCCTGATTCAGAAAAGAATGTTCGATTTGGGGATGTTGGAGAAGATGGAGGTCGATCATCATCAAAATCAACTAAAAGATTATCGAGAGGTCAATCTATACAGAGGTAAATTGTCATGTTCTCTAATTACTGATCATTAGATTTTTATTAGTCTAAGAATTAAAATTGGTATTTCTTCAGTTAAATAAACAAAGCTCAAAGATCAAAACTATTTTTAATCATTTGATTAGTTAAAAAATTTGGGTAGTAAATGATACTGGGTGTTTCAAATAAATGTGTCTCTCTTCAATGTGCTATTTAGCCAAATGTAGTAAAGTTTTTATTGAGGAATTCATTTTTTAGATGGAGGAAAGGTAAAATTAGATTTTGAGATTTCGATACATTAAAATTCATTCAACCTATCAAAATATATAAAGAAAACAATGTTTTTTCCATTTTCAAAAAATGTCAAATTTCGTTAAAAATTAGGGTAGAAAATTATAACGACTGTTTTATCACTATCTCCAGTTGTATAAATTATTTTTCAATGTGAGAAAAAAAGAAATACAGCACAATTGATAAAATTGTTTTGACTTTTATTTATCCATTTGAAAAAGCTCTTTTATTTAAACACTTGGTAGAAAACAACAAATTTTAACTAGTCTTTTCATGAAGATGTTTAATCATTTTTTTAATCATAATACTTTGACTGGTATTGGGCATTTAATGACGTAATCCACAAGAACATAAAACATGCTTTTGTCTGGCATGGATATTAGTTGGTTGTGCAGGTTTTAGTAATAGTTCACAATTTTGTTCATTGGCTAATAATAATAAGTAGATATGCATACAGCTATGTATGACCTTATCAAAGAAAATCTTTAAAAAACTACATCTACATCATAATATTGTTCATCATGTATTCTACAGGTGGCGCTGTTGGATTCCATCATAAATGTTGTTATTAGGGAGTTGTTGAATAAATCTGCTCTCTTTTCTTCAAAATATTTGAATCGTTGAAACTTAAATGGGTAAAAATTACTTGGGTAAACAAACAACAAAAGTATAATTTAACGAAAGAAGTTTTTAGAAGGAAAAGGTTATTTTACACTGTCCTGTTTTTATTCTAGAGGTATAAGTACACTGACACGAAAAACCATGGGTTTTATCAGTATCAATGAAGAGCTCACACCCGAAGAACGTAAACTGAAGCAAGAGAAATGGATGTTATTACGCCAACGTCATCTTGATAAATTAGGTACGGCATGTTTTCCAAAGCTTATTATAAAGATATTATAAATATGAATATTTCTTCTAAAAACTTGAAGAAATAGAAATAGAAATGGAAATTTGTTATCAAAGAAATTACAAATAATGATGAATTATCAACAGTAACACAATATAAACACATGTATGTTCAAGTGTGAAATGTCATGATTGCAGTCAAAATAAAGTTTGAACAAAAAATTGAAGACTGTGATTTAACGTTTTGTAAGAAAAATTATTTGTATAAATTGTTTTCTTGAAGAGCCTATTATAGTAAGAAAAGAACTATGGAATGGAAACATGTTTATTTTAATCTAGGTAGAAAGCCGAATCTTTTTTCATCAAGTTCTTCAAAAAATCTTGATGTTACAGATGGGCATCCACAAAATCAAGAAACACTTCAAGATTTAGGCGATATCGTGAAAGCTGCCCAATGGAGAGGTGGCGTACAAACTCTGCAAAGAAGAAAAAGAGAAAATGCTGTTGGTCTTTTATGGAAAGCTGGCATGCGCAGTATAAGTTCAAGGGTACAGATGTCATTTTTTGTTTCTTCCTTTTAAGATAAGAACAATTTTAATGTAATTAGTTTGAACAAAAAAACAGTAAGCATATCAAAGAATGATTTCTTATGGAAATGCATAACTCAAAAGTTTTTAATAGCATGCATCTTGACCCTCGATATCTTTACATGCACGTTTTTTGACAAAAGATATGTATATAGGATTCATGTTATTGGAAAGATAAAAATAATTTTATTTGTGCCAATAGGGTGCTTTCATGAGATTAGATTCATTAAATGACCACAAAACTGGATTTTTATAGAAATCGATGCGTATATTTCTTCACATTACCCAGCAAACGAGTCAAAAGCTTATATTCTCATAAAAATCATAGAACTATATTTATGTTGACTTATAAGGATATGTTTTATTTTTGTTTTCATCCAGACAATTTAAAGCAATAACATTCATTCTGACCCAATCTGATTGTAAACAAATTTGGTGACAAAACATTTTATTTCTTTTAGCCACGACCAGATTTGTCTACCATAGAAAGTTTTGGTGGTCGTAGTTTTGCTATAGCTGATTTAGCTGACGACCAAGGATCTGTTTTTCTATCAGACTCCAATTTAGACACATTAGATGGGGGAAGTCTTCCTCAATCACTAGCAGTTACACCTGTTCCAACTCCTTCCTTTAACCTCGCTCACGATGATCTAAAAACATTTTTTGAATTTAACGATTCACTTTCGATACGAAATGAACCACTCACACCATCATTAGACTTACCAGATGGTCGATCTCCTTCTTCGTATACAACACCAACATTCGAATATCACCACAGTCATTTGGAACCCCCTCCTCCACATACAACTCCTACAAGTGAACTACATGCAACACCTGTTACGCAACACCCCCCTCATATGTAAGTATGATTTTTAATTTACCTTTATACATGTATGATCTGCTATAGGGCCATCCATAAATTATGCAACGTTTAGGAGTGGGGAGTGGATTTTTTTTATTTTTATTTAAATTTATTTTGAGGGTGGGGGCACTATTTCTGTTACGTTAATGACAAAGAAAAATACTTTGATTTCCAAAGATCTACTTCTGTCAGACGGAGAGAAGCTTTTCACTAAATTTATTTCCTTGAATTTGATAAATGGGAGACTATATACTTGTAACTTTCAAGGCTGAACGCCTTTAAGTGTTGAACGCCTATTTTAGCAAGACGTGATGACAAAGAATGATCTCTTTGTTATAGTAGCTAAGATAACATAAGTTGATTCTGTCTGGTTCAGGTTATTCTTGGGAAATTAATTTCATCTTTCTTCAATTGTTTATTTATAGAGCAGTTAATTAGAGTAGTCAGATCATACATATGTTGAGAAGAGATTGCAATTAGGTGTAGGTAATATTGATTGGTATTTTTAATTCAAGGGCCCTTTGTTTGACTGAAATCAATGATTTGATGAAAGAGAGTTAAATCATTGTTTTTCTTTTATTTCATGAGTAATCTATTTTATTTTTTTGGGGAAACAGGCTAACAGTCTGAAATAATTCCCTTAGAATAATTGTCGGTTGATGTCAACGCTATCTTCATTTAACATAGAAAATAGCTATATAATAGCTACACAAGAAGTCAGTGATTATTCTGTAGTTTTGGCTTCTTTTCAGCACTTTATTTATTGGAAGAAGTTATTCACCTGTGAATTATTTATTATTCACAGGTGCCGTACTGTAAATTATTTATTATTCACAGGTGAATTATCTATTCTTCACAGTTTCTGTCTGCTCTACTCATGAATGTAAGTAAAGATAGGGTTCGATATAAGGCTGTATACTCAGAATCAGAATCAGAATAATGTATTTCATAGATATAAAAATAAGTCAAAAAAAAGAAGAGAAAAAAAGTTAATTTGATTAAATTTCAACAGATGAAAGATACTAGAACTTTAAGAATTCTATGATGTTTACAGCATAAGTACTTATTTTTAGTCTACAAGGAATGACTAAAAGTCTCAGAGTTATGTGTGAGATAATGATTCTTTATGATGTTAGTTTAATGTTATCTGGGGAGGGTGTATCCGGCTCCCAAGCCATTGATGGATACACCCTGTATAATTGTCATGTGTTACTGGTTGAACCATCTTGTCTTGAGGAGTGGTTGTACTCATCTGAAGTTATTTCCTGTGTGTCTGGATGAGTGGACAATGAATGGTCACACTTTCTTTGTCCACCAACTCAGTCATTCAGGAATTGGCTTTAGATAGTGCATCCATGGATTCATGACAAGATGGTTGACTTACTTATTTACTTACAAATTTATGCTGACTAACTAATTGGAACCCAGATCTCTCTGAGATTCTGCTGTATTTTAGTGTAACTGTTTAGTTACTTGTTGTTGTAAGAAGGAGCAGGTCATGCTCCAGTCTAAGTTAAGAATAATAAAGGTATAAGTTTCATGCTTGTGTTTTGTATGTATGACTTTTTGAACCCTTACATATGACTATAACGATGAAACCTGTTTTGCTTTAAGATGGCATAATAAATGTGACTTATTAAAAAAGGTAACATCTCAGTGTCCCAGTAGACTCCATCATTTGGACAGATATTTTCACTGGGGTGGTTAAAATTCTGACCAGGTGGCGAAATATTTCTTTGATTAAATTGGTGAAAAATCACTGGGGCTCAAGTTTAAAATGATCGGGGAAATTGATTATTTTTTCAAAATTTAACTTCTGGGTTTAAAAAAAATCTTAAAAGTTTACCAGTTAAGCCACCAGGGCACTGAGTCAGTGTTAAGTTTTCTTCCAGAAAAGCATGCTAAATTATCTTCTTTGTCAATTAACTTTTCAAAAATTACCTTAGAAATGTTGGTTCGAAATGTTTTCCAAGCAAAGTTAACTTGATGAATCAATGAATGAAATAAAATTAGAACACAAATCTTATTTCCACACACAAAACATCATGTTTACATCTTAAATTCGTGCAGCAAGTGTGATTGCAAGTGTGATTGAACAGGCACAGTCTCTGGGAGAGTTAGAGTTGGTACTTTTTTTCGGAAAAATTGTGCCTGTCTCCTGTATGATGATATGATTATTGTGTGACTATTCTGCTTTTTTTCAGCAGGAATGAATAGTCAAAAAGTGATGTAATAAAAATGGAGTATGATGTTGATATTAAAGTAAATGAAGAGAAGTCCTTTAAAGAAAATATAAGCGTCAATGATTTTATTAACACTGAAAATAATAATTCTCAAGATGCATTTGAAGAGCTCTCTGTTCTTGGGAAAGGTGGATCAGCTATGGTTTATTTGGTAAAAAACAAACAGAATGGCAAGTATGTTTTTAATTATTGTTTATTTTATCTGATGAATATTCATATAGAGAATAGATCCAAGCAACATCATTTTCTCTTATAGAAGTAATTTCCTCGTTAAAACAAGATTCCTCCAGGATAACAAGCCTTCAGTCTTAAGATTTCCACACCCATACATGATATTTTAGGCTCATTCCATCATGCAGTGAACAATTTGTCTTTGTCAATGCAATTTAAATGTTCTTCCAAGCCCCCCCCCCCCACAACCACCCAACTTACTACAATATCAGAATAATGTTGGTGTAAACATTTTTTATAGCATTTTTGGTCACTTTAAGCAGAGTTAATAGATAATTTGTGTGATTAACTGATTTATTTTACCTAAAACTTTTTTTTCTCATTATCTCATTATCATTTTTACCTGACAATTGATAATTATCACAAAAAACGCAACACAGTGTGCCCAGAGGTCCAACAGTAAATATTCTGGCCGGAAGCCCCTCCCCGGGAGGGGGGGAATAAATAAGCTATTTTTCCTAGATCTCAAAAACAAGGCAAAAATAAGCATAATTTTTAGCAAATTTTAGCATTTTTCTAGCATTTTTGGTCATTTTGAGTAGAGTAAACAAATAATTTGTGTGATTTACACCTTTATTTTACCTAAAACAGTCTTTTTTCACATTTTTACCAATTTTACCTTTTATCATGCATTGTGAAATTATCAGTCAGAAAAAAAAAACTGCAAAAAACAGGGCAAAAATAAGAGAATGGAATTTTGGTGGCTGGGGTATAAATAAGCACTTTTGGCCAGAATATTCACCGTTGCAGAGGTCAGGATCTAATCTAGAAATTAAGGGCAGCATCTGATGGTTTAGAAAAAAGGCATATTTTTAGGAATTATAACACAAAGAGGGCACATTTTTTATGTTTTTGATGGGCAAAATCGTTTCATGCGTCTGATGTCCGGATGCAAATTCCACCTAGATTAGCTCCTGGAGGTGGAAACAATTGATTCTTATTAGTTTTCCCAATCAATTCCTTCTTTACTTCTGGTGAAAGTAGGATTCATTCCTGACTCACCCAAAAAAAGTCTAAAGGTGAATATTTCGTGATTTTATGACTAGATAAAGTTGGTTTTTATAGGGTTTCATTCCGGTAGTCTGCATCCTGTCTTTCTGAAGGCTCAATATTAGGGATTTTTATAAAAAAAAACAATATTTTCAATGATTGTGAAATAATTTGTTCTCCAAGGTATCATAAAAACCATTACACAATTGTTTTACATATATGTTAACATCATTTTAAAACTATAATTAGCCTATGGAACACGCTGGAACATGAAATATATGTGGCTGTCACAGAAATAGGCTCAACTACCTAGGGTTCTAAGATACTACCAATAAGATACTACTACTTGATTTAAATGAAAAAAATTGAGAGGAGATTACTTTTTTCTGCATAGAGTTGCATAGTTGCAGAATTTTGCTAACATATTCAAAATTAAAGCTAAACATGAGAGGATTTTACAAAATTGTGTGAATTTCACAGAAAATAAATTGATTTTGTCCATATTATAAACAAATCAAGAGATGATAACCTTTTTTTGCTTAGAGGTGCATAGATGTGGTCAAAAGTATTGAAAACTTGAGTATCTATAGAATATGAATCTATTAGCAAAAATTCTGCAGAATTTTGCAAACATATTCAAAATTAAGGCCAAATACCGAACATGGCAGCATTTCACAAAATTGTGTGAATTTTACAAAAAATGGACTGATTTTGGAATAAAGTAATTTGGGTCCAGACCCCCTGGAATATTTGAAAAGGTTTGATTTCAAATGGAAGACCAAGTATTATTGCTTCCAGAGAGCCTTCAAACACTATCAAATGACCAAGATATGGCTCGATTCAAATCGATTCATATTGGGCCATATTGGGCCAAATGGCCCAATATGGCCCAATATGGCAGATTTAAGCATTTGGCCCAAAATATACTAATTTGGGCCCAGACCTCCTGAAAATGAAAATCTTTGAAAAATTCTGATTTGAAATGAAAGACAAGGTCCTAGTGCTTCCACATAGCCCTCAACCACTATCAAATGACTAAGTCAGGCATGAGAAATGTTCAGGTTTAAACCTGATTTCAGTTTTTTTTTAATCAGATCTGGATTTTCCAGGCTGTAGTAGGTTATTAAGAAAATACTACCAGAGTTAGCCATTTTGGCCCATTTGAAAGTGAAAAATTCAAATTTTCTTGGGGAAAATTCTGTTCTGTTTAATTGTTTGTGATGGTAATGATCTCATTTCAAACTTTTCATGAATGTCAGTAATTGTTGTGAAATGTCTTAAGAAGTTTTTAGAAGAATTAGGAATGGAAATGTCAGGACATGAAGTGATTGAAATGCCAAGAAGTTAGGAAATAAAAAGTGTATCGAACTTTCGATGTCTTTAGACATGGTCAAGAATTGGGGTACCTTTTTTTGTCTGTTTTTAGGGTATGAATTCTTCAGAGTATATTCTTAAATTTTAAGCCTCTATTAATTTTGGTCGACAACAATATTATAATTTAATATTTAACTTTATGATTAAGATTAAAATGACTGTTTTAGGAGTAGAAAAGTAGACACAATCGTAGAAGATGTTCCACTTTGTCACCGATACCACAACCTGTCAAACTAAACTCTTTAACTAAAAGCTACAGCATTACATTTTAGATAGTATTTAAAACATATAAAGAATACAACCATGTTTTGTGCAGATTATGTTGCAGCTTTTGTTTATCACATGATTGTGACTACAGGGACTGTTTTATATTTAACCAAAGATGATAGTAAGGATAATAGTTTGTCTGAAAAAGAACAATCTATTAATAATAAACCTTACTTAAAGTTTGTGATGGCAAGTCTTGGATTGGTAAACAAAGAAAGCGATGGCGACAATGAAAAGAAATACTCTATCCATCCATTTTTGACAGGAAGTTTAGCAGGGTTAGCGGCCTCTGTAACATTATATCCATTTGATTTTGTACGAGGAGGTGTTGTGGAACCAGGATTTAAACGAATCTTATCATCTGGTTCAACGGTTCCATATGCAGGGATGTTATTTGGTTTATATTTTAGTTGCAGAGATCACAATTCAACTGCATCTCAAATCAAATGGGCTTTTGCAGCATCCACTGGAGCAGTTTTAGCTGAAGTACCTTTTGATTACGCGAAACGAGCCATGATTGGAAGTAGTAAGGTTATGTTAGGTGTTGGCTTGTTGTATGTTCCTTTTGCTGGACTTATGCTTGTTATGTATGACAATGCTTTGGTAAAGATAATGAGTCCATTTATGAAGAAGAAACATAAAATATCAGTCAATTGATTGAAATTTACTAGAATGTTAGTATGAGATGGATTACCAAGAAATTGTTCTATCTAATAATTTTTTTAAATAATGATAATTGTTGTACTTAATGTGGACTTTTTGTCAAAATTTATTGTATTATTTTGTGAATATTTGTATGTAGATACATTATGAAAAAAATTCAAAATATTGTCACCTCTTGTGTTTAATAAAGCCCTGTGTACAAAAAGAGATTTTTAGGCTTGTTTATAATGCTTAGTTTGGCAGTAGAGCGCGGGTTTGAGTCAGTCCAAAAAACGGATATACAATTGGAATTAGTATTATTTTCCACTATAAATTCTCCTGCCAAAATATATATAAATAATTCCACAAACATATACACTAATTATACTCATAATAAATAAATTAAATAAACTTAGTTAACCAAACCCTTTGTCATCTCTCGTCACAAGTTCCTTAAGTTGTCTTTTGCTGAATCCTGTAAGTGCTGTTCTGATTCACCCAGAACATATATAGAAATATGTTTGACTTAAATAATTCCTCTATCTGATTTACCATCGACAGTTCCTCTAAATATTGGTCCCAATTAACTTCCATAATACAGTCTTAATAAATAATAAATAAGTCTATACTGAATACTAATTCAGCTGTATTTTCCTTTTGTTCGTTAGTTCTCTATGTTTATTCCCTTGAAG
>JAUKPT010005446.1:0-10425 GCA_032273505.1 Nanomia bijuga | reverse complement strand
CTTATTCAGTACAATTCACATGATTAACATCCCAAATGGGATCTTATTCACTCTACCCGTGCCAGATGGTTACAGAGTTTGCCCTGTCTAAAATGTGAGAAATAAGTGTGGAAAAGTAGGTTTCTGATATTCTGATATTTTGACTTTTTTATCCGATATTCCGATATTTTTCTGTTTTTTACCGATATTTTCAAAATTTCCGATATTTATTTTGTCTTAATCACCGAAATTCCGATATTTTCGATTATTTGACATAAAGTGTTTGACATTTTTCATTTTTCTTACGGCTATTCCAAAACACCCCCTAGTTCATAACCCTCTTCTACCCCTTTTCAGGGCATTTTATTTATTCACATTTAACCACATTTATATTTGCAGGCTCCTCGAAGTATGTTTGGTCGCATATTCACCCTGTGCTGGGTTCTCATCGGTCTTGTCATCATTTCCATCTTCACGGCTACCATAACAACATCACTCACGTCGTTGTCGCTAAGCAACGATGTAACATTGTACGGAAAGAATTTGGTGGCTTTAAAACGTACAGAGGAGTTCAGCTACGGTGTCCGGAATAATAACAATATGAAATCTACAGATACGATAGATGAGTTTGTTCATCTGGTCAAAAGCCAAAAAGATGAAGAAGATAATCAAATCCACGGCGGGTTGCTAGATGCATACCGGGCAGGCTATGTTCGTGATAAACTCTCTCAAAATAACGGCATAAAATTTGCGACAGTCGTAGATCATCAATTTGTTTATGGATTTGTTGTGTCGAGAAATTTGATGAATTCTTCGCTTCATATTTGTTTAAAAAGAACTTTAAGTATGAAAGAGAACACAATAACATCGATAATACAAAAAGATATGGTGCCACTTGAAAAACCGGAAAAATCGGAAGCTGACGAGACTTCATCGAATCTGTTTGACCCTGAAAGTCCAATGTTTCAACACTGCATTTTTGTTTGTCTTGGTATCATAGGAACGCTAAGTTTTGGAGGGTTTATATGGGAATATTTCTATTATCGTCCAAAACATAAAAAAACAACGACAGAAACAATAGAAAAAATCGAAGACGACGTCGTTGCTTTAGAAACGACGCCGACATGTTCGTATGAAGACGTTATTCGTACGCAATGTCGACTTTTTGAGGAAAAAATGATTGAAGAAGTGTTGTCTTTTCACAGGGCCTTTCTATTGAAATTGGACGGGATAAAATATCAAAACAGTTGTCGGACGACGATGAATGAAAAACCGACGGACTTCGAATTATCGAGGTTGCATTTGTTTCACGGTGTTGGCGACGAACTGTCCTCGGATATTTATAAATGAAGATATAACCGAGGCCGAGGAGTGAATCACTCGCAAGAACAAACAAAATGAGGGGGGCGTGAGGTGCACAAGTAGATAGGGTTTCTTCTCTCCTTCCAAGAAAAGAAAGAAGGTATCTAGACAAACAAAATATCCTCTATCCATATCTAAACCTTATACATTTTCTTTCCATGCCATGCTATAGGGAAACATGGCTTACAATTCACTCAGTTTCATTGTAATTAATAATAATTTAGGCCCTTCGATTTTTAATTACTCCATATTCTAAATGTTGAAATTTTGATCTGCGGCTGAGAGTTATACAATTAATAATAGAATCTCAAAGGGATGAAGTGAGAGATTTCTGGTAAGCGATTTCACCTTCCGATGCACATGCCATAGCGACTTTACTGTCGGAACTCACTCAACCCTATTTATAATGGACTTTTTTAAATACGTCGTTGTTAATTGAGGGGGATGATTGCAAAATTGCCCTAAACTACTTAATTTCTTTAAAAGTGATTCAATTGCCTTAATTTTTGCTATGAAATAAGTCCAAATAACTAACATCATGAATTCAGGTATACAGAACAAGCCAAGTTTGACCATTTTTTTCAATTTTAGCTTTGGGTTCCAAACTATATATTGCTCTAAAATATTAAGATAAATGTGGCATTTTGACGACTCTTTGAAAATCAGAGAGATAAGAATGGAGCTTTACGGTTTAGATAACAAAAACTAGCTTCATACCTTTCAAATGATAACTCAAAATGTATGAAAATCACGGTACTAACTCTTCAACAAAATGCCCCTAAAATATTTTTGGATAACGGAATCGATGTTATTTTTTCAGGAAATGTGTAAAACTAAATTTCAGGTGATGGAAATTCATAGAATGAAGTTTAATATGAGAAATATTGCAGTTGAATATTTGTAGATTTTGTTTATTTTTGTAAATTTTTGTAGGGAAACTTTGTAGAAAGAAACGTTTCAATAAAATTTGTTTTTAAGATGCAGTTGAAATGTTCTTACATGATGTGGAGGGTAGCAAAAAAAACGGCCGCTCTAAAAGAATTACTTAAGGGCGGTGAAAATACGCTCCAATGCGAAATCTTAAAAACCTAACCACTGAGCAAATGCGCCGGCTTCAACTTCTTTGTAGTCATTGGTTTAATGATGAAAATGTATGAAGTGCTTTGAGTGTTTAAACACTTGAAAGCCCAATGTCATGGTGAACATTACGTATGATAAAATGAGGGACCTGGCTAAGGGGACATCTCAAAATGGGTTTCATATTTTTTCTGTTAAGTATGAAGGTGGGATGACTCTTAAAAACGTAATTCAAACTGTTGTATAATTTTTATAGGGACATTAGAGAGCTACATTTTTAACAGATTGTGCTCGACCCTCACACCCCACATTTTCTGTTAAAAAATATGAAAACCTTTTTGAGATGTCCCCTAAAGAGAGGAGGAGCTTAAGACCTGGACGCATCGACTTCCAATCAACTCTGCGAAACTAATCCGAAAAGAAAGAGAACAATTTATTTCTCATAATGCTAATACTTGGAAAAAAATTGAAAAATATTTCTATATGAAATTTCTTTTTTTTTGGGTTGACCGTTGAATAAAAACAAAAAAGGAATTTGTTTCCTATTGGGTCGAAAAGCATTTTAATGGTGAGAAGCATCCTCTTGAAAGCAATCAAACTTCAAGATTGTATTGTCATGCGCGACAGTATCCTATCAATAATTCATCATTTATTTTTCTCTTACGACTTTAAAGGTTGTTATGTAATGATAAATGGGTTGGAATCAAAACAAATGCTTCTTCAAAGAAGTTTTAGTAGCTGCTGCAGCATGACATCTGTATATTGTAAACTGCAGTTGTCGTTACAGTGGTGCAAAATATTTTTTGCTGCCTGGTACCGCAATCTTTTGCTGTTTTCTCAAATTTGATAAGTTCAGTCAGGTAAAGAGAAAAAATGATTTTACAGGAAGATAACTGCCATTTAAGATGTTCACTGGCCGGTACCACCGGAACTCGCTTTTTTATAAATAAGAATCGTGTTTTTTCGGTTCATAATGAATATTCTTAACTTTTTGGCCAAATTCATCATGATTTATTCTTAGCTTCTTCTAATTATACACAACATGTAGTAAGGTAATTAAAAACCATCCCCTACAGTCCGTATCAAAATAAGATGCACTTTCCTCATAAATGAGTTTTTTGAAGCTATTTTTTAATATTTTTTGATACTTTTACTTTGTAAATATTGGTCCAAACTCTAAGAGCCTATACATTTTTGAGCTCCCAGAAGATGAGGTTTTCAAAACATTGTCAGGCTGAGATGTTTTAGCGTTTCCTATTTAGTGGTCTGATTCAACTCATCTACAGATCTTAAGAAACAATGAGGCTACCTGGTAAAACGTGTTTCTTAAAAAAAAAAAAACGTGTAATTGTTTGGGGAAATATGAAGTACTTTTGGTTTCAATTCAAGTGAAAACAATAAGTGTAAAGAAATAATCTTTATCAAAAGTGATTTTGGTGATGCTAATATGGTATTAGAAAGTACGGCTACAGTTGGTAAAAACAAGATTAAATTAAAAATATCATTCTTCACATCTTATTTATTTTTCAGTGTCCTGAAAGTTTTAGAAAAATAAATATTTCGTAAACAAACGGTGCAATAGAATGCACTCGACTCGAAGATTTAACGAGAGCAAAGTAATTATTGTTAGGAAATGTTAGAGGAATTGGATAGTCAGTTGGTAGCTGACGAAAAACTAGATCGGACTTAAGTCATTACCCTGACCTGATAAGCACGTAGAGAGCATTGCATGGCTGTTTCATCATAAGTGCTAATCATAAACCATAAATTATGAACCATAACCTGCACCATGTCTAGTCAATATTTAGCGTTTATAAGACGAACTTTAGAGCATCTTCGATGTCGTTTTGGTTAAAGTGAATTAACTCCTATTAACATTTTTGATACTAGATCGCCAGGTCAACCCGAAATATGGGCGGTTAACATTGACACGATTTTTTCAAAAGTGTGATAATCCTTTAGAAATAAGAACTGTTATCGAAGTCCGTTGACAAAAAGGGCGGAAAAGGACGGCAGTCATCTGGAAATACATGAAATAAGGCTGTCATAATAAATCAGAGTTGAGTTGAAATTTTAGAGTTTTTTGAGTATTTTGGAACTAGTACTCATAAGAAATTTAAATTGGAGGCGTTGGTTTTTAGAATAGAAATCTGATGATAAACGTCATCTTATTTTCAACTTTTTATCTGTAAGAAAAACAGCTTTATGTGGAAAGTGATACGATAAAAGATCATATGATAAGAAAATTGTAATGCCAAAGAGGTGACCCCATGTTTGACATACGCAGTGGTCGCAGGTTTAGATATTTAATCCTTTCTGAGAAATTCCAGTGGGAAAAACGTACTAGTAGTAAATCTGCAGCAGGGTAGGGGTAACTGTATACATCCTTTTTGCACCAATTCAAAGTCTCTAAAACTGAGTTAGGGCTAAATCATTAGTTTAGAAAATATACTCCCCATATCCCGAGAAATGGTTATAGTATGGTTAGCACTTATGGAACAGCAATGAGCAAGCCCTTTATGTCCTTATCAAGGCAATCTAGTGTCAACTGACTACCCAATTTCCCTCACATGTCATGGGTCGACCCGATAGCATTGCCTAACTATAGTGCTCTCGCTATGATACTTCGTTAGCACCAGAGCAATAGTTTTTCCGTGAACTTCAAGCGCTGGTATCAAACGATGTTTCGATTCGAGATCGAGTCAAATGCATTTTATTGCATCTTTTCAGGCCATGTCACGTATCTCCGCACGCACCTAAATCGTCTCAGGCGCACGAACATTAAACGTAATTCGAGTAATAATTGAGAAGGATATATGTGGCAATAGGTTTGATCACGCGCCTTGTAAAATATTGCGAGACATACGCTGACTACTAGCGCGTTTTCCCGCGCGCCTATGAATTCCTAACATGGCCTGCTTTTTCTATAACACTCGCTTTTACCATCCATGTGTTAGAAGATAACATTCCATTAATTTGATGACCCAAATTTGACCTTAAAATATGATCATCTATGATGGTCAAAACTCTTTTTGCTAACATCATGATTATGCAATAGGAATTTAATTATTCACTATCGTGACTACAAGCTTTTCAAGGGATTCCATTGTAACTCTCACGAAAGGTGGTCTTCACTTCTTCACTGCAAAAGAACATATATAAACTCGTCAAAAGTTGTTTCTTCTCAAGTTTTCTTGTTCTATGCAGAAAATTTAAAGTAATGTCTTTCCTAGAAAGGTTTTTTTTAGAAAAGTGTTGATGTAAAAGATTATTTCTAAGAGGCGCATCATTTGTACGAACAGAAAAATCGTCAAGATCATGTCTTCTAAAAGCTTCACGAAACTTAGCCATAGTCTTATTGCAATATTTTGAAGTAAGCAAGTTCCAAAGCTTCACAAGAACCTAAGATTGCAGACACCAAAAAAAACAAGAAATATTCCTATTTCAATCGCCATATTCTTCTTAATGCTGTTTGCTTTTTTTTTAATGTCTAAGTAAAATATTGAGGATAAGTCTTTTCTTAAGTTCTTTTCTGCGTAAAAGATTGACAAAGATCAATTTTGCAAGAAACAAGGTTATATTACGAGATATGATAATACATGTTATTAACACCAAGGATTGCTTTTTATCACTTTTTTAATTCTAGATCAAGACCATGACAAACAATCCAACATGGTATTGTAATATAAAAACATATAAATGATTTATTATCTCATTGGACAAGAAGTTCTCCAAGAACTCAACTTCTGTCTGTAGTTTTTGATGTAACTGTTTAGATTTTTATTGGATTCCTGCAAACGTTTCTCCTCTGTTCTTCCGACAATGATATTCAAAATGTTCTGCATTAGCTTATATACATAGCATCACAGTTGATTCTGCCAAAACTCTCGTGGGGTTAAAGTATAATTATAACTTTAGAAAAAGTTTAACCCTATCCGTACCGGCAGGTTGCAAATTTTGCAATACCTTTCAGTTTTTCAATTATCTGGATTTTGACAAATGCTCACATAAACAAATCTCTTTATTTTTCCTAAAATATAATCAGTCATGGAAAAAAAAAGAAGATGAATAATTATGGTTGTCTTTTAAAACGAGGGGTTGGGGGGTAAATGCTTCACAGATTTTTTCTGTCAAAAAATATGTCCCCTCAGACAATTAAAAATCTTAGTTCAAAAAACAATTTATTTTATTCACTTTCATCATGGCATGTTTTGTCCGTCGACAAACATCATCAAACTAAAACTAAAAATTTAAAAACTAAAAAGTTGAGCTTGTTATGTTGACAACCATTGTAGTTCTCGTACAACTTTCATGACGGAACTTCCGACAGAGAAAAAAATAGTTCCTGGTCGTCTGCACTTCACAGTTGATTCTGTCAAACCTCCCATGAGCATCTCAAGGATAAACGTATATGTTATTTCAAAATAACAGGAGATAAGTAAGAGTAGGGCAGATGTTTTTCAGACTTTTATCTTACCTACCTTCTTGGGAAATTTGAATGCATAATATATATGTTGACAATTTCAGCATAAAATGTTTTTGACACGATTAAAATTATATAAGATATTTTATGCTAAACAATTTACACCAGTTTCCTTGTAAATAAGGTTGTTTGTCTTTATTTTTCAAACTTAATTATAACTGACTGGTTTCTCGATAACTTCTATGCTACGAATGCGATAAACATTATTTGACCTCGATTTAGGGAGGTTTTTATTTCGAAACAATGGAAAATGCTTAATTCTTCAACAATACCCTATCCCCTCTAATTGAAGGGGGCGATTTTCAAAATGAAACTTGAAGCTCACTTGAAACGTTGAAAATATGGTTCATTCAGGCTTAATTTTGGGTTAAGGGAGGGTTGCTAAGGTAAATACAATTGTGAGCATCCCATCATGTGACCCCATCCCCCTCAGCTACGAGCCTGTACTAGGGAAGACTTGAAGTTGTATAATTCCTCACGTGAGAATAAGAAGTACGCAATCTTCAAACTTATAAAAGTAGGCAATTTTTTTTCATAACAATTGTTTGAAGTTTTACACTCCGAAATTTAATGAAAATACCATTCCTCGAGGTATAAAGTAGAATCCTTGAGAAAAGAAGACTTTTCCCTAAATATTTCACCACAAAAAGTATAATTGATCATTTTCTACCAATAACAATAAACAAATGCCGAAGTGATTCTGTCTACAATTTCATCACCAAAATAAATAATGAGTTGGTCATTTTTTTTCAATTTGTATCATTTTCAAAAATAGTTCCCATCGATTCCTTTCTTATGCACCGCTGCAATTTAGCAATGTAGATTATCAGGGATTTTCTGCAATTAGGTCAAGTATCAGTTTGATTGGTTTAACCCTAAATCTATTGGGCTTTTTTGATGAGCTATATTACTGGGGGGGGGGCGCCGTCCTCTCTAAAATCTTAAAAAATGAAGCAATTGAGGCAATTGAGTTATAGAGCTCTATGAGATCTACCATAAAAATTATAAAAAGTATCAATATTTTGCCTTTTTTGTGATGACGTCATTATACTAGTACCGAAAAACCAGTCAAGTGCCTTCCTCGCGCCTCCCTCCCTCAAATCTTAAAAAATCATCCAATTGGGTTAAGACTTCCTGGAGTTATAGCCCTTGATATGATCTACTAGAAAAATCAAAGAAAATTATTTTTGTTCCAATATTTTGCTGACGCCATCATTTTTTGTGATGATGTCATTAATATTTTTTATATATGTACGGAAAAACCTGTGCCAACAAATGACGTCACTAGCTCCAAATTTCAAAAAATCTGGTGGAGATGTTACACCATAAACAAATCCCGAAGAGATAAGCCTCATATCATAACCCAAACGAAAGATAGCTGTTTTTTTGTTTTTGGTTAAAACGTATTGAAAATGTTGGAACCTACCCCTGACAAAGGTCCTCTAACTTCTGACTTAGAACCTTGCCAAAAGGTCTAAAACTAAATAATACTAAAAGGACAAGGCTTTATCTTTTTTCATTTCTGAGTTATTGAACAAAAACCAGCAGGGGGCATAGAAATAAAAAAAATCATAGAAACGATGATATCATTATCCAGTAATTCAATTGGATTTTTTCGTTCGGCTATCCCTTGCATCTAAGAATTCTGCAGCAATTTTTTTATAACTAACTGCTAACTGGCCTTCATCAATTGATACGAGAGGCAAACAGGTAAGAAAAATCTTTGACACTTTGAGGAAAAATCCCAAAAAAATCCCGATAAAAATCCCAAAATTCCAAAAATCTTTGACAGAATTTTCGAACCTATTTTCCCCTTGATTGGATATGTCTATTCAAGGACCACTGCGAAGGAAAAGGTTTGAAATATATCTAAAAAACCTTAACACGTCTGGAAATAAAAGTGTTGGAAGGACCTGATTCGCTGACTAAGGAACACTTGTCTTGTATGTTTCCAACGGTAAATATGTTGGCCAAAATCTCATATTTTTTGTTGTGTTGCACGAATTTTGCTAAATTTAATATTTTGCTTTTCTGTGACGACATGATACATCCGGGAAATCCAACTGCAAATCGAGAAGAAAGGAACCATCTTGTTGTTGACAAAGAAATGGAAAATCAATGGAATATTATTATAAGAGCAAAACAAATTTAAATTCAAAAAGGTTGAGATAATAGGATGAGGCGGATTGCAATTGAAATGAAAATACAAAAATTTAATGTTGTTTTAGTTTTTGGTGTATACTTCTCCAACAAATTTTTGGAAGAAAATATTTGAAAATAATAATTGACAATACACCTTTACACAATTTCACAAACATACCGCGCGCGCATTTTACAGAATAGTCAATGCGTCATTTTCGTAGGTAAGCATACTAGTTTATGCTAATGAATAGTTTTTATAGTATATTGCCATTTTTTGATATTTTTGATTTTTTTTTTTCGGTTGAAAGCCATATAAAAAGCACTTTCTAAGAAGAAATATATTTGGAATAGAAGAAATAAGTAAAAAATCAAGAATAAAATTTCAAAATTCTGAACCACTGGGCTTTAAAAAATAAATGGTATACTATTGTAATCCTTCCGAGACATCTTCACCATACGGTAATTCTTTCGACCTTATTCTTTCAGAGCAAGTTTATATTATCAAATAATGTCTTTAGAAATAATTTTCAAACAACATGGTTGACTCTTCCTGGAATTATGAGGTACTTTCGATTTTACTAAAGCAAGTATCAAAAAGTATCAAAAAAATCGGAAGTTGCAAATAGGGGTAAAAGAGGAACGTATGCGTCAAAGCCCCCAGTCTAAAGCTGTATTCAAATTATAAGTATTTCGTGCACAGTAATCTCAAAAATAAGTATCGATAAAGTGGTGAAAAAGCAATCTATAAGGCCATCTAATATACCAATCTTTCCTTTTTCTTTTTTCAACCATAGCCTACTCCAGAAGATTGCCAATGTATATTGCAAAAATTCATTTGTTAAAGTAACAGAAACTTTCGACTTCTTAAAAAAGAATTTTTTCGAAAATGAATAATGTCTTGATGTAGATTCGAAAAAAGAAAACAAATTGAAATGGAACAAACGAAATTGGACATTGAAAATACCAAAGAACTTGTGATCGTGTCTTCTAGTGTTAAAGATAATGGCGACTCCAACATGACCGATGAAACTTCATTGCAAGATACAAAGGACCCTGAAGCTCCTCAAGAGGAACTTGTAAATACGAATCAAGATGATTCAAACAATGAAATGCCCCCTTCAGTTGGCACTGTACGGCTCCGAACTCTACAATTAGAAGAACGTATCCAAGGGTCATCTGGCGATGATGTCGCGAAATCCGTTCAACCTCTCCGAAGAACCGGATCTATGCCGAGAACCACTCGGCCTATTGATCGGCCTATCGTCAGACAACGATCGATGTCTGATCTTCAAAGCAGGCCTTCAACTTCCCAGGCCCCTGTCGCGTCAAGCAGTCCACTTCTCCTAGATGGACAGACAGACAAGAATAAACTGCAAAAAGTG
>JAUKPT010005445.1:0-10425 GCA_032273505.1 Nanomia bijuga | reverse complement strand
TCAGTGTCGTTGATTTTCTTCTTCATTTTTCACCTTCTTCCTTTTACTTTTTTCGATATTTCTTTCTCTTATCTTTTTTCTCAAAGCTTCGTCTTTCATTTCCCGAAAACCGGATGAAAAAACATCTTGGGAACATTGAGATATGAAACAGACTATAGTTCAGAATCTCTTTAAACTCATGGAAAAGAAGAACCGAGTACAGTATAATATAATTTGATACACAGCTGAACATAGGATATCTCCATATGTATTCAAAACCTTGGCAATTGAAAATCAAAAATGAAGCCGTTAGATGATATTTATTACCAAAAAAGAAACTGTCTATACTTTCCCTATTTTTCCCCGAACCTTTTTTATTTTTAGCATGGGACCCCTAACCGGTCATATGATCATGTGTGTGAAGTCAAAAGTTTTTATCTTGCGCCGTTGTTGATATATTGACCCATCCGCTGTAACATGCCAGGCCGTGTTATTTAACTGGCCGTGCGCCCATTCATATTTTTATTTCAATTAAAGTTTCCGATTATCTTTCCTGCAAAGAAGAATTGAATGTGACCGGTTAAATTTAGGGTAACAACGGGATCTACCGGGGGCCAGACAAACCGGGGATTATCACATATTCCTCACCAATTATCACCAGGGACGGCTGATTATTTCATTTACCCCACTGGAGACAATATTCAGAAGTCACCGAGCTGGTTTTCACTAGGGCACCTATTCGGGTACGAAAAAGAGAATGAAAAAAGAGCCAGGGATAAAATTAAAAATGATGACAAAATTCTAATATTAAGTATTAAAAATCATAAATATTGATATTGTAATAGTATTGAAATATTTGTAACAAAAATTAAATTCATTCGTAGTTTTTATTTAAGACTCAGTATGTTTCTTGACATCGCATTCATCCTTTTTTACTTCAAAATGTCTGGTGCATCTGGAATAAATCTCAAATTACTGTTTTCCAGGCAAAATTGTCTTATCTTTCACACTGTTCAAGTGATCATTTTGTTTTGTTTTTGTTATGGGTTCTGATAGCATGTTACCACAGCAACTTGGATGTCAAACAAAATCAAAAATCATTTTGATGAAATACATTGTACATTATTTAACACGTTGCTTGAGAGTTCCTCAAAATAGCCTGATTTTCAAGATAAATTTCGAAAACTTTCTCAAAAATTTCAGACGACGTCGAAATTCCACTATTATTATTTGAAACCATTATATTTGTTATGGGTTGTAAAAGCATGTTATGGTTGCCTACGAGGGTTCTTGGATTTCAAACAACTAATTGTGAAATGAAAATAAGTTGTTGTAAAAGAAAGTATTGGAAACATTCTACCACTATACATTTCACATGGAAAAGTGAAGAAAACAACTATTTGAAGATTTTTAACGAGTAAACAGGATAACAGGAAAAGCAAAGCAGGTGGAGCTTAAGGAGCGATAATAAATATTTGGTTTAGAAGAACGAGAAGAGATAAGGATTTCAAAGGTGTGTACTTGGGATTTGCATGATTATTTTCACTCATATAACTGAAACGGATGTGTATATTTAAGGCTTGTTGGCAGGTGAATTTGTTATTTGGTTCATATTATATGAAATATGGTGGTATGGATGAAATGATAAACAAAACAGGTGGAACAAATGATATTTACACAAAATCAGTCGTTGTCCACAAATTACAGTTTAATTTGCTGTTTGATAGGTGGAACATTACATCATCAAGAA
Source organism: Nanomia bijuga (assembly GCA_032273505.1). NCBI lineage: Eukaryota > Metazoa > Cnidaria > Hydrozoa > Siphonophorae > Agalmatidae > Nanomia > Nanomia bijuga. The sequence continues at coordinate 8,696 of JAUKPT010005445.1, read as the reverse complement.
ACTGATAGGTCATTTATGAAATGTCACAATTTGTACTTTTGTCAAAGATCGAAATCATGAAAGTTATTTTAAGTGGACCGATCAGAATCTTGATGATGCAATTTTCAACCAATGAAACAGCAAATTTACAAATAGTTTCTAGACAAACTACTGATTTTGTGGAATTAATATTTGTTCTGAAGAAGAAGGAAAGATAATCTATATAAGGCTTGATGGAAGGTAAATTTGTTGTTTGTTTCATATCGAAGGGTTAAATAATTGGATTTATATGAGTTTTACGAAGATACAATAGAAATTCTCATAAAAGTGTACGAGACTTCTCAACAGTGTTTTGCCCCTCAGTTCATAATATATGTTGATATGGTGATATGCTGATATGGGCACAGGAGCTTGGGGTTGGGAGGCAGTATAGAAGCATTTTACCACCATGGAAGAAGTGAAACCAACTATTCGAATTCTGCCCATATTTGACAAAAAGCATTAAGTCCACTTTTAGAAAAAATGTGATATGAGCAAAAGACTGTTAATTAATGCCTTTCGTTAGAAAAAAAGTGTAGACTTGCGGAAAGCTGTTTCAAAACATACAGAGTAAAGTGGAATGTAACAAATCAAAATTTCATAAATTTCATACCTTTTCTCTGAAATGGACAGAATTCGTAACGAGTAAAGGTGAAGCTTAAGAATCATTTTTCTTTTCAAGAAGAAGATGGCAGTGAAATATTAAATATGCAAATTTCAAGTAAAAAGTAACATTTCGAAATAGTTTTATAGTCTGTAAAATGTAAATTATATAGTATGTTGCTCCATCGGAAACAAGTACAGTAGAACCAGAAGATAATATCCGCTTTAACTAGGTATCCGTCTTAGAGATATATTTCTATTTCAGATATTGTTACAACTAGTACTGACTTTCTGTAAATAATATTGTTGAAGCGATAGAAAAATTGAAATGAAATATTGGCGATGTATATTTCATTTGAAAGTATTCTTTATTTTTATAACTTCCAAAAGTTGCTCGATAATTCGTTATTTTTTAGGTGTTCTATACCGTATATCTCGATTTTGATACCTCCATTCAACCCCTCCTTTAATCGAAAACTTAATTTCAAATAGAGGGGATCAAATTTGGCCCGGCGAACGACGAATTCACTTGTCCAAAAAGAATTTTCATTCATTTGCCAGCCCAAACATTTTCTTTGCCGGCTTAAGATTCTAGGCCATATTTTTATCAATTATTTTCGCCGGATGATCACTTCAAAAATGTCATCATTCGCCAATTGAAATTAGAATTTCGCCGGCCAAACAAAAAAATAGTTGAAACCCTGCAAATGAAACTTAAACGAAAAGATCCATGTATGATTGTCGTCCAATTCGCTCCTAATGAGAAGGCGCCTAAAACAGGTGGGGCTTAAGGAAGGGTTATTTATTTTCAAAAAATCACCTTTCATTGTCACTGTTAACAAAGAAAAAAAAAGGGATGAAATATTAAAAAAAAATAATCAAAAATGGTTCTTTATCATAGTGTGTTCGAGATCAAATGATTAGAATTATCAGTCCAGGGAATTGAGGATACGTTTTTATTAAAGTTTAAATTATGTATAAAATATATGATTGTATATTTTTACACCATGCATAGTTTTAAAAAAAAATTATTTTATTCCGTATGAACGTACTTTACTTTAACTTTCTTTAGTTCATTATAGATTGATAAAATTCCAGGATGCATTTAATTATATCCGGGGGCAAATTCCTTATGCCAGATATGGACTATGAAAATCAGCTAAATCGGATAAAAATTGACGCTTTTATCGCGTAAAGTTATCAAGCACGTTCAAGTTGCATCTATTTGCTATCATTTTCTTTTACATAAATGATTAATCAATTTAAACGAAACATTTATCAATGTTAGTTTTATGTTTCGTGTTAAAATATAAACAACATTTCTGGTACATTGTTTTTTATGGTAAAGAATCATCAGTCAAGTTAAAGTTTTTTTTTCTTGTACTGTACTACATCAAATTACAAAGAACCTGATTTAAAGAGCTTAGATCTATAAGAAGGATTTCCATGGCTTAATGTCCACTTTGTGATCCATACCTGGTGTTGCTGGTTGTCTGATCTGTAGAACAAACATATTTTGTCTGGGTTTGAGCTAATCTGAGATGTAAATGAAACACGAAGATGGTTTTAGTAAGTATGGCAAATAGTGATTCTTCAATTTCTTCATCATATTACTACATTTACTTGTAAATGGCGTTTCTTCATCACATATTAAAAATGAGTATTACTTTACTGACACAGAAATTAATATTTTTGGAGTGCTAGATTTTCATTGCAGCTGCCCTACTCTGCAGACAGGAGCTAATCTGAAATGTAAATGACACCCGTACATGATTTTAGCAAGTTTGAATGGTTATTTTCTGTTATTATACAAAAAACTAAGTAACATAACTGAGTTTATCCATGGAATGGGAAAAGCCCCTGTTAGACGAACCTGTCATTGAGAGGGGGTGGTGAAAATAAAATAATTACTTTCTCAAAACATTTACTCAGACGATCTGAAATGACCGAAAAGAAGTAAGAGAAACTACATATTTGTGGTCTTAGAAAGGTGGACCCCCATCCAATTACCGAGTCTTAGCCTTCATCTATTATTAATGCCAATGACTCGAGGAAAAAAATAACTCATAAAATTTCTTGTTTTTCTGAGTTTATTTACCCCTCGAAATAAAATTCAACTGAACGTTCAAACAATACATTTCAATGACTCATTTAAGGCAGTGCTTAAACAGACACTGTTTTATCTTCTCATGTCAGTCTCACGGTAAATATTACAAATGTATTGTACAATAACGTTATGTGAGGTGAAAATGTTTGTCTAATTCAGACTATTGATTGGCTGAATATTACATCATGAAGAATCTGATTGGTTCGTTTAAAAATGTCACAATTTGATGTTTTCTTATAGTCAGAAATACCGATATCATTTTTAAATGAAACAATCATATTCTTGATGATGTAATATTAGACCAATCAATAGTCTAAATTAAGTAGACAAACTTTTGAGATGATATCTTACGTGAGATGGAAAAGGAGAAGATGTAAACGTTTAATATTGACTGGAGATGATAAAAACATACTGTCATAGGTGGGGCCTATAGATGGATGACTGATAGAATTTTTTTTCATAGAAATGGAAAAATATTCATGAACGTTTTGAATCAAATATAATTTTCATATTTTGGAAAGTTTTTACTGAAAAATATTCATAAACGTATTGAAACAAAATCAATTTTATATTATTATTAAATCATAGTTGAAACTTTTGTGTTAGGAAACTTATTTTCTTTTTAGTCGGAGCAAATTATAAGATATACTAAGATAAAGTGAGGAAAGGCAAAGGTCTGGTGTATCTTCACCCGACAAACTAACAAATTAATTTGGGTCATGCTGTACATGTTCTTCTGCCAAGGAATTGAGGGTGCCGAGGTATTGTCTATGTTAGAAGAAATTGAAAAAAAATCTTATTTGATTTGTATTAAGAAACCCGTTAATCGCCCAATCAATAGCCAAATTTATCAAATTAGCAATGGACCCCAGAGAGTTTCTGTTGAAAAAATTCCTAATTTTGTTTGTAATTATGTAGCTTTTTATTTTATCTTATCAATTGTATTGTATTATTCATTTATTATTTATCTATTTTCATTTTTTTTCTTGTAAAAACTTACAAGACAATGTCCGACGTGGGACAAGGGACACGCTATTTGCAAGGAAAATATTGAATTAGAAAAAAAATAAGTTTAACCCTATTTGGACTGGGCTTTTTTGAGTGCTATAATATAAGACTGGGGGGGCGGAATCCCCCTCTTTAAAATCTTTAAATATGAACCAACTGAGGTATAACACGGCAGAGTTATAAATCTTCATAAGATCTACCAGAAAAATTAAATAAAGTACTCCTTGGTTCAATATTTTGCCTACGTCAGCGCGTTTTTGTGATGGCGTCATTATGAATGTATAGAAAAACCTGCGAAGTGTCTCCCTCGTGCCTCCCTCCCTAAAGTCTTTAAAAATTATGCAATTGGGTCGAGACTTCCTGGAGTTATAGTCCTTGATACGATCCACCTAGATATTCAAAGAAAAAGATTTTTGGTCCATTATTTTACTGACGCCATAATTTCTTGTGATGACGTCATTATATATAAATAACGTCACTAGCTCCAAATTGAGATGTTTCTCAGAACACTATATACATATCTTGAAAAGAATAGCCTCATATCACTATCCAAACAAAAGATAACAGGTATTTTCTTTTTGGTTAAAATGTATCAAAAATATAGGAAAATCCGTACCTACCCCTGACAAAAGTCCTCTAACTGTCGACAGGGGGGTCCAATTAACCTTAAAACTTGCTAAAAGTTAGAAAAGGATGAGGCGTAATCTTTGAGTTATCGGACAAAAACCACTAGGGGGTGAACCCGCCCTCCCAGCCTTAAGGTAGTAGAGGAATTACTTAAAACCTAAAATGCTTTTATTTATAAGATTTTCTAAAAATAAAGGCGTTTTATCCATCATCTTGTAACCCCCCTATTACCTTAAAATAACGCATTATGACGAAAAACATCAACATAATTTAAAAAAATTACTTTCTCATTTCTACTCACATTGCACGCACATGTTCCATTAATCGATATTCACGATAACACGATATTCCAATAATCAGCTACGATCGACTTTTTCTTCCCCATGTTTTCCATTCTCGCTCAACTTGAATACACTTTTAAGTAGAACCATTTGAGAGGAAAGGGGCAGTTCGGAAGAAACCACGTGACTTGCATTACTCTCGGTTCAGGACCCGCAATCTACAGAAACCGGCTACCGATAATCGATAATTCTTTACAAATATTAAAAACATCTGCTGTGTTAAACAATAGAATATATATTTGACTTCTTCAGATTTTTTTGTTTTTGCAATTACGCAAGTTCATCTTATGTGTATTTTTAGAGAATTGTAAAATTCTATCTATGTAGAGATATTTTGATTATACACAAATTCCTCCAAATGACTCCTGTGACAAGGACATCGCTGCCCAGGAGGGGGTGGCAAGGGGAGTGATTCCAACTCCCCACTCCCACAAATAATGTCCACCTCAATTATTTGATACGCTTAAAATGGTTCGAACTTTTTAGTATTTTATACAAGATGACCGTGTAATTCCATTGCTAAAACATGCTCAAACATCGTTTAATATTTTCCATATGCTGACCATATCTTGAGGATGTCTCTTGGGAAATCGAATCGCAAAAACACGTAAAACCATAATTATATGTTGACAAAAAACTGCAAGTTTGGTAGTTCTTTAGTATCCTTCAACACTTTTGGACTGGGGTCAGACGATTTTGAGTAAATCAAACTTTTGCTTATATCTTCTGATTGCACCATCGGTTTTTCATAAAAATTGGTCTGGATGTAGTTTATAATACTATCTGTCACCAGCCAAAATTGTTTTTGATAAAAAAATTTTCTTCATACCTTTTTCTTCACTTTTCTTCACTTAAAATGAAACCGAAAGTACCCCAAATAATTGTCGAAATTATTTTCGCGATTAATTTAACATAATCTACTAAGTATTTCTAATAAATCCTGAAGGTTCAAATTATCTGGATGACGGGAAGGTACTTAAATTCTAAAAACGACCTGCACTATTAGTAGGCCTTTAGTTAAGAACGCCATGGTTCTACACCTTTTAGTGAAAACCACATGTCTGGGAACAATCTGTTTTTTAGTTAAGGAACTGAAAACACCAACAAATTTTCATCTCATTCAGAATGGTCAGAACTAATTGTATGTCAAATTTCAAATATTTTCATATGCCACTGTTCTGGTTCTACGAACTGAAAAGGACCAAAATCTATCCTAAATTAGGGGGTCTAAAGCTTGACATTTTCTTTAATCCTAGATGGTCTGAATTACAAGTGTGCCAGATATCAAACATTTTTACATGACAGTTAAGATTATTTTTATGAATGATAATTCACATATCAGGTCCACTAATGGTTAAGGTTGTTTTAACTAGTCTGAGAATTCTATATCAATTTGGGTTCTTTTGTATTGGCATATAATTTATCTTAAATTTGTAAGTCATTTTTCATTTATTTTTCTGTAGTTCTTTTACAAAAACAAATTAAATAAAGACTGCAAGGTGTTATGCTATAAGGGTCTTTAGGACAGAGTGTTTTGAACTGAAAATATTTTCGAGGTATGAAATCACCAGTATGATAGATCCCTAATTGAAGGTGGTAAAGCTCTTAGTCGAAGGCATGACAAAAGTCATTTACTTCTAACCACTTTACACTGTGATCAAGGCAAACAGAAGAAAAAAGAAGTGCCCTTGCCAAAATCTTTTTTTTTAAGAATTGATTTTATTTACTTAGTTCTTGACCCTTATATTTATTCGAAAGAATGGAAACTTTCAACACTTTTTCGTTATAGAGTACACTATTAAACAATTGATTTAATTGAAGTATGTTTTTATGCTCTTCTAAACATAGTTTTAAACATTGTTTTAAAGCTGTTCCTTGAATATGATCAATTGAAAGAAAAGAACAAAGGAAATGTCGACAATTTTTTCCTCAAGTTTTTCAATCAAATTCTTAAAAAAAATCGTAGCTTTCTCAGTTGGTAACTGACGTTTTTTCAACAGCGGAAATAACGAAACTGCTAGCTTTAACAGATTTATTGCATAATTGATTAATGATAATCAAATGGGTGTACATAGAACTAGCTGCACCTAGCATTAAGCTCCCACAAGAAAAATATGATAATGCATGTTAATCCATTTGAAAGAAAATCAATTATATTGCAAAATTTTATTTTTCCAGCTCTTAAATTATGTAGATATGAAAATAGTCTTTTAAAAGATGTCTTTTAAATTTTTAATGTTTTAGTCTGAAATTATTTGAGCTCATTAGTGCTGGTTCTTTCGTTCGTTTTTCATTTTTTATTCACATGCAGCACTGAGTAAGCCTCTTCTGTAGGCTGAATCTCCCTTATTCATTCTTAGTCAATTACTAAATGTGGACAAATTTGAAATATTTAGTGAATCTTTTAAAATCTCTGCCTTATGTTTTCCTTCAAGAAACTGTAGGCAGTTTTTTCTATACATCGACACAATTTTTTTCTCATGGTTTGTGTGTGTTTGTGTGTGTCACCTTTTGAAAACTTTCTTTGATTTAGATAAATAAGATAATGATAAAGATCAAAGAATTGTGAAATTAATGATATCTAACGAGCTGTTATACCTCTCTGTTAAATGACATTTATTACCCACACCATATTCAATAAAGATATTCTCAAACCCACAAAATGATCTCTAAAAACTTCCAAACCCGAATCAGATAAAAGAATATTGGAACTAATCAGGAGAAATTTATTATTAAAGAAGAAAAACGATTAGTGGATATTATGATGATTAATCAAAATAATAGTCAGTCAATCTGATGATTTTTGTGTGCAAATGACAATGGAAAAGAATTTTATTTTCTATTTTTGAAAAACCCAACTTAAATTTCAGTGTATAAGGCCAGTTTAGTAGAAAAACAAACATTGAACAGATTTAAAAGAAAGTTAGATGTTCTGCTACATGACGAAAAAATGCTCCTTGGAAATCGATTATCAAATCATGGTATAATCTGTTGTCAAATCTGTACCATTTTTTTTTACTCACCCAATATTATTTAGCCTTTTTCATGAGACATATCTCCTTGATTAATCTCTTGTCTTATTGTGTCTACCATGAGTTTTGAGAATAAACAGCTACACATGCTCTATCTCGACAAACAACGAACTTATTAAACGTATCTCGAGTGTCAACACTTGATGAATGAAAACAAATTTGAAGGAATCATATCATGTGATTCTTCTCGACAAATGGAAGAATGAGGTGATGTTATTTTCTGACACACGTTGTTAAGTACATCTTGAACTGCTGTGCAAATAACACAAACACATTAAGAAGACAGTAAATCAATAAATACTGTAAATGGATGAACGTCGTGTTGTGTTTTTATAACAGCATTTACCCAAGATTTAGTTTTATTTGGGTTTGGGCTTCCTGTCTCAAAGAATTGGTCTGATTAGTTGCTGGTCATTTTCGGAACCTACTTTCCAATTGAGATTATGATATCAAACTCATAAGCAACATTTAGTAGCAATTAGATCGTATTTTTGAAATTCTAGAGATCATAAAATGAGTCACAGAGATAAGTGGGCATGGCACACTTTTCTTTTACATAGATTTCCAGCTAAATGTGACCTTTAAATAACTTGACATTTGTAGGTATTAGAAACATGTGTAAATAGTAGATGTTTACCAATTATCTAAACGAAATATTTATTCTCCAGTAAGATAAGAACACTAGAAAATTCAGAAAAAAATGTAAGTAAATCGATTTTCGATCGAAAAAAAAATCAGGATATAACAAATGCATGAAACTACATGACGATAAAAGGATATAATAAAAACGAAATGAAAATGTTCACAATTTGGAGGAAGAAAAGGGAGATCTATATGTTTGAGTTCATTTCTCGTTCATCTGGAGTTGGTAACAGATAATGAACCAAAAATTACTATACCCAATGGGCTTCATGCCTCTGCCAGACACCTATTGTAACAAAATTTTATCAGGCCATGATA
>JAUKPT010005444.1:0-10425 GCA_032273505.1 Nanomia bijuga | reverse complement strand
GTGCATTGAATACTATTAAAATTCTTTAGAAATAAATTACAATATATTAAGATCTGCCTACACTTAATAAAAAGTATTTTCAAAGCGAAAAAAACACAACAGTTGTACAATAACACTCTAATGAAACCCCCGTATTTTTCTTATTTTTCAATCGTGTCCTAGTATGAATTTGAATGGATGATCTAAACATACTTTATGGCCAATAACGTATTTTAGACTTTATTGGAAAATACAGGATTTTTTTACTCATCCCCGAATTTTGCACCACTGAGCCAGAACCACTTATTCTGATAAATAAATATTAAAAGTCACCGAAAGAAAAACTGAAAGAGCAAAGGGTTCTGGAGATATTTACGATATTATAGTGGATCCAAGAAATAGGGTTAGAGAGTGTTTTTCCGAAGAGTATTTTTCCCGTTAAAACAGCTGTGTGACCAACAGCAATGAGTTCTCCCAACAATCATCGATTTTGTCCGATCTTTTGTTGTTATTAGGGTGATATAACCAGCCCCACCCCTAAGGCGTCAACCCATTACCACTGGTCAATTAAATGGGGTATTAGACTTTATTCTTAGAACTTGAACTTGATTTTTGGTATACGGATCTAGAAAAACTTGAACACCCTGAGGTATTGAGCCGGTAATACATCCATCCCTCACTGGTCAAATATGAACAGAGCTGTTCGGCGCTTGCCAACATTGTTGATTTAAAAAGGGCAACAAATCTTATCTCAGACTCCGAAAGGTAACTAATATGATATATTCTTAAACTCTCTAGTATTTATTGCCACCAGTGGTAAACATATAATCGAGCTGTTAGTTTAGACCATCTCATTCAAATTTTAGTTTTTGAAGAGTTTGTAAAAACAAAAACTAGTACCAGTCTCTTCTTATTTTTTAGATAAGCAATGTTTTAATCCAGAGAAAGGAAAACCCATTTGCTAATTACAAGCATCTATACCCCAGATACACATGTACCCCAAATACAAAAATCTTTATGACCTCAAATTTTAGGAGTACATCTATTGCGTCGTGATAATATTAAACAATTTATCTACGTAAGAAAAAAATTGGAAATCTTCACAGTATCACAGTGCCCTTCTCACCAATTATGCTTTCAAAAATTAAAAGAAACTAGTTTTTAAAAGTTAATTCGAGCTCATCCACCTAATGTTAGAAAATACTTAGCAACCCCTAGAAAAGTGCATTTTTAGAACGTTTAAATTTTAAAGGATTAGATAGCTTAATTAAGCGTGAAAAGTAGATGAAAACAAGTATGGTTCGCTATGTTTTGATGTGATGTGTAAAGTTTCCAAAAATCTGATGATTAAGCTTAATTTGTCCATTTCAATCTCAATCATCATCGCAAGTGAAAATCCAAACATAGCAAACCATACCTTTTTTTCATCTACTTTTCACGCTCAATTTGGCTATCTAATCCATTTTTAAATCTGAACATTTTAAAATGCACTTTTTCTAGGGGTTCCCTTTTTATACTGGGATGGGTCGAAGCACAGGTGGGGGGTCCTGATTTTTTGGTGCTCTTGGCGAAAATCCATGTAGTATAATTTAATGAACATCTATAACAATTTTCACCCCGCTACCTTAATTTGAATTATATTTTCATTAATACGCCCCACTACCGGATTTATTCATTCAAATATATTAGATAAAACTTACCAATTCCAGTATATCATCAACAAGCACAATTAATCATTTTTAGAAATGTTTACACTAACTGATTGCTCATTGATTGTTAACAAAGAACATGATATCATTTGAATCAAAGAAACATAATTTCTTTAGTGAATCTTTTCTTATAGAAGATTTATCATCGTTTATAATCGTTAGTAAAATCAGGTTAACACCTTACTTTGACACATAACCTCAACTCATTATTGTTTGTATATTTTACAGTTTGTGCCAAGACTAAAAATTGGAGGCCGGTTTTGACGCCTTACCTCAATTTTGCAACTACTTTTTGGTTTAACTGCTGATTGTATGGTTCAATTTTTTTATAAATTGGCAAAGTTATAGCTAAAGATGTACTCATGAAGCTATAAAATTCGTTATTCGTAATCGTTATTAATGTCAAATCAAACGTATCTCATAATTCCACGAATAATATATCGATTTTTCCCAAAAATAGTTTTAATTACGTGTTTTTACTATATAAATAAGCCTTGAAAGATTTAGATCAATAGTGTGACGGGAAGGTACTAAACCTGACTATGCCTGCACAATGAACTGGTCTGGTATCTAGTTCGCCATGCTTCTAATCGTTCATTATCTTCCTGCCAGGATCCCATCCAAAGATTATTTTAAAAAGAGGTTTAAAAAACCCATATTTCAGATATTGAGTTGGAAAATTCATTTTTGAGAGTTGTTTTATCATACACAGACATGTTTAGGCATCGATTGATCATATAGAAAAGTCCGAGCCTATCAAGGGAAAAATTGCGCTTGTATAATAGGTTTTATTAAGGAACTCAACATTTTCAAGCAGGGCTTGAATGTTACCGGATGAAATGCAATACCATAACCTATCGATTTATGTGTTGTTACCCAATTGCATGTTTGTTTATCTACAATCACAAACGCAGCATTTAGATTGAATCGCCAAAAACGGCGTTTCTTGCGATTGCGTAATGAATGTATTCCCGCCGGTGACAATCCAGAACCATCAAAGCATCGTCACCGGTTTATTTCCGGAAAACCACGGCTTAATTGCAAATACAGACTAACCAGATGTTTCTTATGACTGATTCGAACTCTCTGTTTTGGAACAATTCTGTTCCGATTTGGATTGATAATGAGATACAAGAGCATATGAGCGGGAATTGTTTCTAGCCAGGTTATGAAACATTTTTTAATGGATGGAAAGCAAGTTATTTACCGCCTAGTTCGTATAGCAGTCCACTTTTATACGACAGGTCATAAAATATGCCGTGGAATCAGCGAATCGATCTCGCCGTTATTGGCTTAAATATGATAACGTAACGTTTATTTCCCTAAATATTGGCAAACCTGATAATATCGAACATAGGCTCGGTCCAGACCCTGTAGATCAGTTCCTTTTTTAAGGATTGTTTACTGGGGGGGCTTCTTTTCAACCTAATGGTCCGAGCATGTTTGAAGGGCCTTTACAAGAGTTATTTACTGAAGATCCAGTTTTTCCAAAAAATGCCGCCCACCATGGTTGGCCGGCGAAGAAAATTTTGTTTTTTCTAGTTTTTAAGCGGTATTTTTAGCCATTTTGACCAATTCTTAAGTATAAGAGTAATGGTAATTTCACTACCAACCAACAAATGCACTTTGGGGGCACTGGGGGCCAAATGCGAAAATTTGAGTTTCCTGGAGGGGCCAAAGATGTTACTGGGTGGGCCATGGCCCACCCAGTATATGACTTAAAAAAGGCTCTGTTGTAGATGCAGAGGATCGGACGAATTTGGATGCGGTTATTAGAGAAGTTGATGATGCAATAGGTCGAGTTAAGGAAGGTGAAATAAGGGGGGTTAGAGTGGCAAGTAAATATCGTCATTATTGGTAAGTCATCCTTTTTTTCGCTCTGTGAGTGCTTAACAGTAGACCATTAATCGAGGTAAGTTATTTGACTACAGTTTTGTTTTGTATAGACCCATGTCATACAAAGAAATTTTAGTCAGTTGGTACTTACCAGCATCCTAGACATTTGATTTCTCGCTAGCAGGGTTTGGTTGGCGAAGGCTTAATTTCAAATAGAAGAAAAACACATGTTCAAGAATCTTAGGCACGCTAAATAATTTGTGGGCAGGCAAATCAATAGTTCGACCGGCTAAAATCGATCTTTGCCAGGGAAAATGTGAATCACTGCACTAGCCTACTGCTTCTGGGTTTTGCAATCTCATGGCTAAACTAATCCTTTTTTTTTTTTGCTGTAGTAGATTAAGGCAATCATCGTTTTAAACAAGCACTCGTATGTTGTTTTTGATGAACATTATAAATATTTGGAGAATACTGAGAAACTATTCAAACTATAACCACATTAGATTCATAAAAAGACTTTCAAAAAATACGTCACGCAAAATTCATGCCTTTTTACTTATCTTACCTACCAAACGCTTTTGATTAAGAAAATGTATAATTTCATTAGGAGCATAACAAACTTTGGTTGATCTAACTACCAACTTAGAACGTTACATATATTTTTTGAACGTCCCCTGAAGGCACAAAAAGTGTATATCATGAGGGGTACGGTGAGGTTAAGGTCACATGTAATCTTTTTTTTGTTGTTTTCAGGTGACCATGGTCAAACGCAAACTGATCCAATTAACAAAGTGGTCGACTTAATAAAATATGTGGATTTGACCACGGATGCAGAATTCTTTGGTGTTAAAGTTACATTCATCTACCCTAAACCAGGAAAACTTATACCCATGTACGCAAAACTCAAAAAAGCGGAAGAAAATTACAAGGGCTATTTTAAAGTCTACCTCAAGAAAGACATCCCCTGACCACTTTCACATCCGTAATCATAAATTGACTAGCGACATTATGTTATTACTGGAACCAGGATGGATGATATGGCTAACCGGACAATACAGTCCATCGAATTTGGGTCGAGGTAAACATTATTATTCAAATCAAGTGCGAGATATGAACCCCGCATTTTTCGCCGTTGGACCGTTGTTTCGTGAAAATTTTAAACAGCACGTCATTCATATGGTGGACGTATACGCACTAATGTGACATTTTACAAATTAAATCAAGAAAACATGATGGTGATTTTAAACAAATCAGGAAAATATTAGTTAATAAATCGCAAAAACAGGAACATTAGAAGGCACGGACCCCTAACATAGTAACATAGTATTTACTTTAAGATGTGTTTTTTTCAAAGTCAGATAAGTGGCATGCGATCCAAGATTGTAGACCAAGCTACATTCATTCTTTCATTTGTTTTTGACTGTGCGCTTGATCTATTGCCGGATATAGAAGGTCTTTGAAACGTTCATATGTACGTAAGTAAGTAAGTAAGTAAAGTAAGTAAGTAAGTAAAGTAAGTAAGTAAGTAAGTGAGTAAGTAAGTAAGTAAGTAAGTAAGTAAGTAAGTAAGTAAGTAAGTACGTAAGTAAGTAAGTAAGTAAGTAAGTAAGTAAGTAAGTAAGTAAGTAAGTAAGTAAGTAAGTAAGTAAGTAAGTAAGTACTTAAGTAAGTAAGTAAGTAAGTAAGTAAGTAATTAAGTAAGTAAGTAAGTAAGTAAGTAATGTATTTCGGTAAATGAAAAGGCTTCACCTGTAGATAACCGACTCCTCTTGAAATCATTTATAGCCTTCTTCAAAAATTAGAACTTGAATTGATCGTGCTTCCAGTGCTTGTAGTTGGATCCGTCTAAATTATTTTTGATGGTAAAGAGTTCCAATCATTAATAAAACGATTAGAAAAGATAGAGACTAGTCGTTTAGTTGTTCTGTTTCGTTATGCGGTTATGATGACCTCGCGTAGTTATATTAGAAGGTCGCATTGTGAAAAAATCTAGTTTTTCAAAACCAAGTTTGTCTGTAAAAATCTTATGTGTGTAGATCATATCCTCATTCTCCGGTATGAAATGGAAGGGATTTCAAGTCTCTTTAGTCTTTCTTCGTACGATAGATCTTTTATTTGTTTTTTTTGCTGATCATTTGCAGATCAACAGAAGCCAAATACCAATTAAGTGAATGTCAACAAACAGCATACATAAAGGAGGTTTATCAAACGAGGGGAAATTACTCTATGACAAAGCGTACGAGATTTCTGTTCAGACAATTTCTATGATATTAAAAATGAGAATAGAAATTTTCATTTTGTCATTTAAATTTCCAAACCCATCTCTACGGAAATTAAGAATCAGAAACAGACCCTTTACTTCCGAGTATATGTAGTTCGTTTTTACCTCAGCTAGAAGGACAGCTAGAAGGCAAAGAGCAAATCATATTTAAGTTTTATTTGTTACTTCGAACTTCATTAGAAAGATTGAAGTAGCTGTTATTTATTATTCCAAAAGTTGAAAAGAAAACATGGGGTAGAAGAGAGAATTTGATAACTTGATAACACATCTTCGATTTATTAAGTACATTCCATGGATGATAAATAAGTCGTGATTTTTGCTCACAGGTTTATAAGCATATTTCATACTAGAAATTATGTATAGGTTAAAGCATAGTTTTGATAAACAGTGTTCGAGGCGTAAGCCGGAATGTAAATAAAGCGTCAAGTATTTTTTTAACAAACCTAGTTCGACATCACCCCATGAACATTTTGCATCGTTAATAATTGATAATTGTATGTATAAGTTGCACGCATAAGGGTTGGTGAATGGGGAGGAGGTAGTCTAGAGTGAGGTCGCATCTAATAAGAGGAACTTCTTATAGATGATTTTTTTTTTGCTTTTTTGAAGATTATTAAAAGTAATAACAGATGTTTTTAATTCTTCTATTTGAATTGAATATAAAACACAAAACAAAACAAAGAGATTATAAAAAAAAGAAGAACCATTCATTTTTTTCTAACGGGAAAAATAGATTAAGTCATTCTCTTATAGATTATAATCAATCAATTTCGATTTTAGAATACAAGAATGCGCCAGTTGAAAAGCAAGTGGCGTTGTCCAATCGATAAGTTTCTTTCTAACAAAAGAAAAATAATAAAAAAAAATAATTTGACTTTTAACCCCCGTGAGTAAAAAGAGTGTTCTAATATTCAATATAACTCAATAGAGTAACGGTACGTCATTCCCTTATCGACTTAACGATGCGCACAGAGTATGCTCACTGGAAATCAAGTATACATCTTTATGATTAGAAGAAACTAGGAGAAATCTAAATTTGATTATAATTTTCGGTAGAACTTGCTTGATTGAAACGCAGATCCGGACCATTTATACCTCTGCTTAAGTTGTAGTCTCCTCTATGTCTATTTCTTTGTCTCCCCAGATATCTAAAAAACAAGAAAAACATTCAAATATGTGTAGCCAACACTGTAAGAAAATATTGAAAACTACCTCTAAGGTTCTTGCACAATTTGCTTGGTTGCAACGCAGATATGGTTCAAAGATACCTTATTTGTGTTAAACCTTATTATTTCTATCCTTAATTGTGCCTTTTTTATATGATTTTTAGCAGAAAATACTACAAAAATATCCACACACAAGACAACAATGAAAACCACCCTTATTTGGTTGAAACGCACTCGATCACCATCTTCACCTCGCATTGTTCATGCGATAATTTATACAAAAAATAATGAAAGCAAAATGCATAGACATCACCGGGAGAAAAATAGAGCCTTTCTTTAACATATTTCTTTCATCATCGCCACCCAGTCGTAACCATCTGCACTTCTTCCATAAACACTTCTATATTATGCCTATAATAACTTCCCAATAAACAACAATATAAATAATGTAAATACAATAGAACAGAAAATAAAATATCTATCTTGCACTTGATTTGAACATTTCTGCCTTATTACATATTATAACCTGTCATAAACTGACATATCAATACGAACAAACCAGCTTTTGTCAGGAACATTTGCTCTGCAGAGCGATAAATCGCGCGCGCAAAGTTGCCACCGTGCGAGATTTTCAGTTACTTGCGCGAGAATATAAGAGTAAATTGAAGCTGACCTGTTTCAAGGTCATTTCTTCTTTGTTTCATCTGGTCTCGTTTAACTCAGTGTGAGCACATGCACATCTACTGTTATAGAATCCAATAACAGGTTAAATATCATGAAAGTAAAATTGTTTTGCGCTCCTAAACGGGTTTGCGTGCGTGTGGGCGTGCAATAGCGCCATCGCGCGCGTCTCATAACAAAGACTGGAACAAACAATGCTTGAATAAACGGACATCAGGAAAAATGAAACTTGATTCTTTCATCATTCTGACTTGGTATTAACGTAGATTATTATTAGTCAGGGCGGGTCAGGGACTGGAAAATAGCTTTTTCTTTTTGTTATACATTGCGGTAGTTTTGCTTTTTAATGTTTTTTTATTCAAATTATAGGTTCATAGGATCAAATTTAGTGACATGGTATTGCCAGAACTTAGTTTTTTCTTCGTACTTGCTTTGTTGTAACACAGACCAGGACGTTCTGTCCTTCTACCTAAGCCTAAGTTGCTATGATGATATATATAAAAAAATACCTGCATGGATGTATTGCCATCAGAACAAATGAATAATAATAAATTTTAAAATTGGTTCTTCAACAGTACCCGCGTGTTTAGTATGTTGGGAGGTGGATCAGGGGGTTTGGGTCCTAGGTATTGCTGTCACAATTCCACTAAATTTTTATAGCTAATTCCGTAATCAGCCAATTCCAAAAATAAGCGCACCCCGATTTTAAAAGCCTATTCCGCCGATTTGTTCGATTTTTATTGAAGTTCAACCTCCACAGGGTAACTCTTATTACGTATTCCGCACTTATTTATCTTCCGTATTCCGCTAAGACAAAAGTGTCAATTCCACAATTACTCCAACAGAAAGACCTCCTTGTTTGCGCCGCAAACCAAGACTATCCGCACCGTACCTAAGCTTTAAAATTATATAGTACCAATGATAATAATAAAATTATTGATATCAGAAGAATAAAATGAAATCATACCAGCATGTTTGTACCTTGATAAATTATAACTGTACCCAAGCCTGACAATTATACAGTACCTAAAATATACTAAATAAGAAATGCACTTGGGAGGTAACTCTGATATGTAAGCATACGGGGATGTGCCATTTTTTAGGGTACCTTTTCTATATGGTCGTCCAGTATGGGTATCATTCTCGAGCCCTTTCCCGATTTATGGGTGTTCTTTTCAAGTAACATCGAATTGTGACATTTTCAAATAAACCAATCAGAATTTCCATGATGAAATATCCAACCAATCAATAGTCCAAATTAGACTAACTTTTGAGATTATCCCTAAGCGATGTTTAGACTCATTCTACTAGAAAGTAAACATATTTATGTATAGATAAGAAAAAACATTAATATTTTTAGTATTATTATGTATATTTTCCATTAATTTTCTTATGGAAATATTTAGATAAAAATAACACTTTTTTATTTGGATTTTTCTGGGTACCTATTAAAGCGACTATTAGGATTTATGGATACATATTTTTAGTTAACGAAAGATTTATGGGCTCATATTTTTTGGCTGAATGGCACACCCCGTCACTGCTACATACGAGCTACACCCCGAGGAAATGCATCGAAGTATTGATAACAGAATGGATAAATAGAAATCATACTTTGAACATGGTTATTTCATCGTATCAGCATGTTTGTACCTTCGACCTGGATAAACTGTAAATGTACCTAAGCCTTACAATTATATAGTACCTATGATATATATCCAGAATATAATAAAAGCGAAAGGCTATGGAATATTGTCATCTGAAGGAAAAAAAGAAAGTGTACCTTGGATTTGGGTCGTTTATCGTACTTGCAAAAACGCAAAAACGCATACCAGGATCTTCTGTACCTGTACCTAAGCCTTACAATTATATTGCACATATGATAATAGTACAGTGGTAATAACATTTAACCTCCAACAAATTAAAACAAATACAAACTAAGGATTTTTCGTTAGCTCATAATATCTAGAAACACTGCAAAAAAAATTCCAAACATGGAATGATGTAGAAAAAAGGTTATAGATTTAGACAAACTTATGGTGTTATTTTGACCCCTAATTTTATGAAATTCTATCGAAATTCTTCACTTTTATCAAATTATCTCGAGAACAAGCAATTCCAACGACATGTTTTTTTTGGCCATGTTGGCAACAATTAAGACTGCACCAGTCAATTTCAGAAAATAAAACAATCTTTTTCTAAAATGGCGGCAAAGCTTCGATTTTTCAAAACATCGAGGCTACAAATTATACCAAAAACAAGAAAAAAATGATGTTGTAATATCTTTAAAATGACAGCAAAATTCTCTGAATTTCCAAAATCGACATTCTGACAACACTGGAAACGTTATGGCCAACTTTATCAGTCATTATTAGAAAAAAAATTAGCGAAATATTTTGAAAACATCAGTATCTCAGAACAAAAGATTTATACACCATCTAATGTTTGGAATTTTTTTACAGCGTTTTCAGATACCATAAGGTAATCAAAAAACCATAGTTTCTATTTGCTCTAATTTGTTGGAGGTTAGGCTACATTTTGAGCTATTCCTACTGTACTTATTCGAAAAATACAAGAATAAAAATATAGTAAAAGAAATGCCATCGGAATGAAAAATTGAAAATACAACTTAATTGGTTCTTTCATCGTACTTGCTTGGTTGTAACGCATACAAAGACCACCTGAACCTATACTTAAGCTTTACAATTATATTGCACATATGATAATATATCCAAAAAATACCGGAATAGAAATAAGTAAAAGAAATACCATC
>JAUKPT010005443.1:0-10426 GCA_032273505.1 Nanomia bijuga | reverse complement strand
TATACAAAGAAATTTGATAATAAATGTCGATAATTTAGTAAATTTATGTTTATACTTGCCATGCGAATTTTGAAAAAATCATAAAACAGTTGCATACTTAGCTTGCAATTTTTCTTTTTTAACAGAAACTATACAGCAAAGAATTTTTTTTTACTGCGTCAATAAAGCTAAATAATTAAAGTTTATTGATGCAAATAGAATTTTACCATACTCTCTTATTATTCCTGGAATATTGGTTATAGTCAGAAGTGACCGAATACCGGCGGTGTCCGAATACCGGCGACTCCCTCTACTTCGTTGATTTCAGTAATTGACAGAAATTGATTATATTTGAACGGTAACTTAATATGTCACGTGCGAGTTTGATTTACCATTCTTTATCATGAGGTATCGTATGGTATGGTTTGACTGGTTCAATAGGTTTATTTTTTCTTATATTCCGACCAGTACAGTTGAGTTGAACTCGTGTCACAACGAAAGTCTTATTTTGTGAGATGTGGTGATATGCATGTTTATTTATACATCGAAGATTAGAATAAATTGTACAAACTAAGTTATATACCAACCCCGTGATTACCGATGTTTGCCGATCAATGGACACGTGATTCAAATCTACGTAATAGCTAGAAAATATTAAATGTTGTCTTAACCATGATCATTTTTTTCTAGGTCACAACAACTGCAATACCACCAAAACCATGTACTGAAAATGACGTTACATTAATTAACGGCGACGTTGAACCGTTTTGGTTGATGACCACATTTGAACTTCTCAAGACAATCAACAAATTGAAAATTCGTTCCCGTCATATAACTCTTATAGTATTGTTCTCCGTCTTTCTCGGAATGATACTGTATCTGTGCTACTTTCTACAATTCTGCAAGAAAGAGAAGCGAAGACGTGAAGCCATTGCAAAGCGAAAGAAGGATGCTATCCAGTTAATTAAAGAACCTATCAAAAATGATAGAGATGAAAATCGGGAAAGAGAATTTTTACCTCCACCAGATGGCTTCAGTAATAACGGAGCAAATATTTTACTAACTTTAAGTAAAATTGTTACACCTCCATTAGCTGGTTTGCCATATGAAGATAAAGATGAAACAGATTTTATCCAAACAATACCACAAAAATATTCACCAAAATTATCTCCATCATTTAGCACTGACACAAGTAACTTTTTCAACTCTCAGAATGTAATACCACCTCCAGTTTGTTTATCGCCTTTATCTCTGGCGATTAGAGAGCAAGAAGAAAAATATTTTATCGCCCAAAGCAACACGCCTATTCGCGAATGTTCGCCATTTTTATCTCCACAAAATGATGATTATGTTGGAGTTACTTTCCCAGAAATCTCTATTTTGAATAAGGGCCTTTGTAACTCAGTACTAGATTATGATGCTAGCGCAAGTGGTAACGATGGAAATGACTCGAGTTTACCAACAACACCATCTATAATCGCTGACGGCCCATCACGAGCAAAGTTTGAAATATGTCAAAGGAATCCAATTTTGGATAGACTTTTGTACAAGCTTCATAGTTCACATCCTAAATGCAAAAGAAAACTTGAAAAACACCAGAAGGCAAAAAGTGAAAAAGATAAACTAGATACCGAAAAACAAAAAGCAGATATCGATTTAAGAGACAATAGTATATTAGGTAAACATGTTAGCCACTCTATTACAAAATGTCGACCATATAGCCAACCAAATTGCATTGAAAGAGAATCTGGACTTAAAGAGGAATTAGACTTGAGCGCTATACTTGACATGTATCAGAGTAAATCAAATAGAGAGTCACGCCATATAGAAGGCGAAACAGTAAAAATGCCTTTAAATTCGTTTGCTACAATAGACAAGAATTATTTTCTTAAGAAAAGTATGGGAGTTCCACAAGGTTCAAAGTCATGTGGCTGTAATATTGATATTCATTATGACGATGAAAAGGAATTCCTGACGCGTGCAAAAAAGACAGCACCTAAATCAAACTGTGGGTATAGAGGACAAATTGCATCCATTCGGGATTTATATTGCCCGAACGGGTTTCTCTATCCCCGATTTAAGAATCCGTGTTTGAGGTATCCTGAAGAAGACAGCTCATCGTCAGAGAGGTCTGGGGATGAACAAGCAGCGCATTTTATTGAATCGGGATATCAAAGTAACGGAACAGATTCGGGTTTGTAAATATTGTATATGAGGTTATTTATTTTCTATTCTAATTGTACGTTTTTATATTCAGTTAATAACTAATCTCGTTTGTAAACTTTGTATCTTAAATTTTTGTATCGTCCTCAGAATTTCTAATTTTGTTGTCGTTTTTCGCGATTTTGGTTAATTTGCGGTCCTAGACCTTTATAGTAATTTATATAATATATATCACTCATCAAAACTTCTTACAAACTAGAGTATCAAAAATAAAGCATTTGGAATCAGAATGTTTTAGATGGATTAGACTTACATCAAAATATGTAATGACCTTCAACAATCCCCCCCCCCTTCCCCTAAAAAATATTTTGGATAACTGAATTAGTGTAAGACTAAATTTAATGCGAGTAACAATTTTTCATCATAATCAATTATTTACTCCGCGCAACCTTAATATGAATTTATTACTCTAAAAACTAGAAAAAATGGTTCGTGTTGCACTCGGTTAATTAGGTGAAAAACCGCAAAATTATGACATAAAGGGCAAAAAGAGCTTTGTACACATGTGTATTGAAAACAGTTTGTTTGATTCTAGCCGAAAATTCTTCTTTCATTATTAGTTCTTGACTAATTATCATCATATATAAACCATCATACAGCAGGTATTCACCTAACTTCTACAAATTTCCTAAACAATGATGTGTTTTGCGCTCTAAAACATGAAGTTTTAAATAAGTGCATAATTTTTTTTCCTTGAATTGAAATCATTCAAAGAAATTCTCAATATTAAAACAGACACCTACAAAGGTGTGAAAATGGAATAGGCTTGTTGAAGCTATTATTGTTCTTATTGAGGCTTTAACTCAAATTAAGAATTTTGTATTACACTGGGATAGTATTATGTTTGGCCTATACATTGTTTTTTAAAAATAGTCTGAAATTGCATTTTTGTCTATAAACGAATAAACGTTATTGTACCCTAATTGGGCCGTGTGTACCCTAATTGGGCCAACATAAGTTGGTTTGTTTTGCATATATTGAAGTCAAATATGTCAAATATAGCTAGATATACCCACGGCCATCTATAATATATTATAGATGGCCGTGATATACCTCATTTCTTTAATTAGATTATTATATTAATTCATGGTAACTCAATGCAATCCTTGGAAACACATTTAAAAAAGAATGTTTTTCTGTAAATTTAATAGCATTTCGATATGTGTTGGTTAAACTCAAATTTTGTGTAGGTGTGATTCATTGGTCAATGTGGTAACTGAAAAAATTAAAATAAGCACAATTCGCATGAGGTATCACTGGCAATCAGCAATCTTAACAAGTAAAAGTCTCAGGTGTACTCTAGTTGGGCCGGCCCAATTAGTGTACAACTTAGAAAATTATATTTATATACTCTCATATACTCTCAGTACGTGACAAAGTTCAAGTCACATTCATAATTAATCGGCTCATTGCTCTTTATGCAAATTTTCTATCATGACGCGTAAATATGTTATAATTTCATGTTTTCAGGGGATACAATATAGTTAAGTGATTTTAGAAATATTAAAATCATTGTGTTTGCTAGCTAGTGTGCACAAAAGAAAAAGCATGATAGTCGAAGGAACTATACAAAATGTGAGACACGTTAAAATATCTTTATACAAGCATCATTATAGCATTATATTAAACTATCAAATTAGAATATCATACAGACTGTTGCATTTGTATAATTACTTGCATAATGTATGTAGCATTATCACTGTATCATGATATTATGAATGTGCCTTGAACTTTGTCACGTACTATACTGCGATGATTTTACTCACCCGGACAAATTCTTATTCACAAATTAAGTAAATTAGTTGGGTGCTGGGATGTATCATAAAGCAAATTATCAAGATTATAAAACTTAAAGACGTGTTTATTGGGGTGATCGAGACAGTATACGTTGTTTAGGTGTACAGCAAAACACGTTCCAAAGATAGAAAAATTCGATGGTTGTCAATATCTTAGATAATAACTCATTCCACTTCAGGGAAATCAATCTATTTTTCTCGTCGAACCCTACGCCTAGTAAAAGATGCGCATGGGATAGTAGAATATGTAATCAATACTATATAATCTTTCTTTCTGTAACCGACGTCGATTGTGTTTACCTGCTTTAAAAATAATCTAAAAGTAATTTAATATAACAAATTTTAAATTCGATCGAAGAAGAAAGTTAAAACTTTGAACCAGGCGAAAACCCAAGTTAATAAAGTATGGTCAACATCAAACACCAGAAGGACAATAAGATTTTTTGAAGTCAAAGAAAGTAGGCGTACGACAATCATCTAAAAAATATGGTATTCCTGAAATGACTCTACAACAAAATGTTAACGAGTGGATTTATTTAAGAGTAAACGATTATGTCTTCTAACTCCAAAAGAGGAGGGTGTGGTTTCAGAATCTGCTTTTTGGGGGAAGCGAGCGTGGTTTAAATACAGACGTAAAATTGATTCGATCAATAATTAGTGACATTCATTTCACTGCAGTAAGCTCCGGCGAGAAGCGTCAACAAATGAACGTCATCAGTGGAACATCAGATGAATAAAACCATCATCTGACGGCCGTTCATTGGAGTGCAGAATATGTTGATTGGGTACGAATGAACATGGCAACGAAAGAGACTATTATTTCCAGTTGTTAAAAAATATTCTTGACAAACAAGGAATTATGGAGGTAATGGAAAATAGGTGGGGAAAATCAGTATAGATGATATACCTAGCTGACGAATCTGGCTGGGGCGTCAGTAAAAAAATCAAAGAAAATTATTTGAAAGAAGGGTCAAAAGAACGTTTTTGTGAAAAAAAAAATAGTTGGGTCGGCCCAACTAAGGTACAAAATGGCGAAATGATAAAAATTAGGTATCTAAAGGTAATGTTTCAGATGCAATCGTCTGATTATATTCTTGCGTTCTTCGTACTATGAGATTTTGGAACTATGTTTTCAAAATTAGACATTAATACTCACCCGGGATTTTGAAAATTTGATGTTTTTGTAGACCAAATATTGTTCAGTAACGTTATGCAAGAAAAAAATCAGTAAGAATTTTTAATATAACTGAGAAGTAAGATAATTTACTATGTACCAACTCATTAGAATTTTGTTTGATCCTATTTTGATTTGGCTGTTTTGGTCCATATCAATCAAGTTTGTAGAACATATTTGCATCGTGCATAACCACGAAAATCTTTTACTGAAAAAACCTTTTGTCTTAAATGTCAAATATACAAATAGACAGGCAAATGTATGAAATTATTTATTTGGACTTTTTTCATTGTAATTGTTGATCGGTTTTCAACGATGTTGAATTTCGCGAAGCAGAGTCTGACTGGGATGTTTATAAAAGAAAATTTTGAAAGTTTTTTCGCCTTAGGTTTTATTTTGCTCCATGGTTTCAATAATATCATAGACAATAATGAAATAAATAGGTGTTAAACTAATTTTGCGTGGATTTCTTCAATTGCAATCGACTTCTTCGGATTATTTTCACCGTGCACTCATGTTTCCAGTAGTCGACGGCTCTTAAAATTCGCTCCTGAATTCGAAGTTGTATTTCACTGTTGACAGCAATAAAATATTTTTCTCTCTAAAATATTTTCTTGGATTAGTTGCAGACATTTTTTCTTGCTTGCTGCCTGCGGTTGGTCGGTTAGATTGGTCGATGTTGATTTTCGTGTAACAACATTTTACTGAGATGTTTATAAAGAAAAAAATGAAATGTTTTTTCTTTCTTCTATTTATGAAAAGTTTCGCATAAGCAAAAGGAAATTATTGTGGAGTGCAGTTTTGGATCATTCTTCTCAAATCGTAAACTAATTGAGGATTTTATTTCACTGCTCTTCAAAAAAATATTTCATGAATATTTTCTTGGTTTCGGAAATAAAAGGTTTTATTAGAGAAAATGAAATTTTGACTTAATCGTGGAAAATAACTGTATAAGTAAAACTTAGCATGCCAATAGATAAGCAATCTTTTTCTTTCAAAAAAATAGCAAATGTTTGAAAATACTATGCGACAATATCTTTAAAATTTTCTCGATTTAGTTGCAGACATTCTTTTCATACTGCCTGTTATTGATCGGTTTTGAACTATGTTGATTTTCATTTATTAGCATCTCACTGGGATGTTTATAAAAGAAAAACAAAGTTAAAGGAAAACTTTCTGTTTACTTATTAATAATAAATACTCAAGTCCTACGTAAAGCTTACGTCGGTTTTTCATGAATTTTATTTATTTTATTATTTATAATTTTACTGTGAGACATCCACGCTAAGGGGCAGTATCCAAAATTGGAGGAAATAAATGAGTACATGATGTTCTTTCTCTGATTTAAAGTTAAGTTCCTCACTCAAGCTAAAGCATGGATCTTTTTGCATGCTTTTGTGCTTAAATCTTTAATGTGTTAATTAAAATTTAATTCATTATCAAAACTAATACCCAAAGGTTAGGCATTAGAAGAAACCATCAACTCTTATGGAATGGTTGGAATTTTTTTCCCCAAGTACCATATCTGGATTGGCCTTAAATTCATTATTTCTGATCCACTTCATTAAAGCCGCCTCATTTTCCAATTGAACAAATTTCAGGAGCAACATTAAAGGGTGTGTTATCATCCGCAAAATTAAAGATATCCAAAAGAATAATAAAGAACAAGTCATTTGATATTATTGTATAGGTTTGGAGCAGAGAACGATGAATAAAGCTCTAGCACTTATGACACCAAGTCCATTAAATGTTTGTAAATTCTTATCATGAGTGTATAATGATAATAATAATAATACTAATAATAAAAAAGGCAAACTAAGGTAACGGAAGTCATTTCCAAGTGAAGTTCTTTTCAAATGGAACAGTCATGCATATCATTTCTAATGTGCTGACTATAGCACCATGAGTTGACCGGGTTAGTGCAAAAGGTGGGGTCCATCAAATTTTTGCAGACCAGAACGCGGGTAGATGTTGATGTTATTTAGTTTCCAATATATCAACCTAGTTGTTCGAAAGTCCTAATTTTTTTATCTTCATTGTTTCCTAGAAGATTTTATGACTATTGAAAAGGTGAAAAACTGCAAGAATTTTGCAAAAGACCTAATTTTATTTTTTGATTTATGTTTAATTTTTCTTTTTTTGATATATTCTATATACTGTTATTTTTCTTATAATTTCTTGTAATTTTCTTATAATTTTATTCTTTATTTTATAACATTTATAAAGAGGAAAGTATTCCTAAAACAGCTTGTTAGCTTGTCCTCATTTTAGATGTGGTATATATTGTAAAAGTTTTTGTTTTATTCTATTTTATTTTTCTTATCATTTTAAATGCAACTTTGAAATTTTACTAGCATTTTATTACGTTTTAGTACCACACTTAAAAGATAAATAAATTCTATTCATTTCTATTCTAATCTATTCCACATCAGGCGAGTTGGGTGGCGAGTATAAGTAATGGCGAGTTGTGCTTGTCATCGGAGAAGAATCACACCGGAGGAGGGTATGATGGGAGGCGCATCACACTCGATACAGGTAAGCACAGTCGCAGAATTCTATTTTTCAGTGTGCAAGGACGAGTACCCAGAAGCAGAACATTTTTGAAGTGACTGCGATGAGGATGTTTTGTCGTTGATCTTTCCATGAAATATTCAAGGAACAATTTTGTTATTTTTCGGTATAACTAGAGTTTTCTAAACCTTTGTTCAGAAAAAGAATTGTCAACAGAAGTGTCAAAAGTGTCAAATCTTTAATAACCCTCAGTCTCAGGCAAACCTACCCTACCCTACACATTAAAATCGTGTTTATCCTGAATCATTCCTTGAGAACTTGATATTTTTGTGTCTGCTTACCGCGATCACCATCGAAGTATCGCATACTTTCTGCTACTGGGGCCGAGTAAACAAAATAGATGTAGAAAAAAAGTCAGCCTGCGCGAGTTTCTTTGTCTGCGATGACACACTTTCTGCTACCGGGATTGTCATACGACCTTAAGGAGTTGTCTACAATGTATAGGTAAATTTCTATCTTGACTTGGTAAAATAAAATGATGTATTGTCAAAAATTTAAATCTCTTTAGGGGGCGGGGCGTAGTAAGAATATTTTGGGCATAGTTAAAAAAGATTATGCACTCGTCTAATTCGTCTATCGAGAATTAATCAAATAATAAAGTGAATTATTTTTTGGCTTACAATTTATTGTATTTCTGTCTTTGGTATATGGTTAATGGTTTGCACTTATGATGCAACAGCCATGTACAAGCTCTTTACGTGCTTATTGAGGCAATGGCTTGAGCCCCATCTAGTGTTTCGACAGCTACAAACTGACAACACAATTCCCCTCAAATAACATGGGTCGACCCGTCGGCATTGCCTAACGTTATTATGCCCTCGCTAAGAGCTCGAGCCTCGAGTTAAGTGCAACTTTACTGCATCGTTTTTAATGACACTCGCCTCTACCAACCGCTTCCCCTAATCCAGCCAGTATCTCAAGACGACAATGCTTAACTTACATAGATATAAGTGTGTTGAAAGATGACATACCACTAAGCGTTGGTTAAATTGTTAAATTTATTAAGTGTTGATTACCATCATTCAAAAAACTTTTACCCCTACAATAAGACTTAAGAAAATGTTTGCACCCCTACAATAGATAGTTGAAAATTTGTTGATTGTACCGACCAATTTGTTGATTGTAGTTTGAAAAAATTACCGACCATTTGGCTTGGTGCCAAAAAATTTTGTCCGCCGAATTTTTGTCTGATAATGTATTTTCCAGATGATAAATGGGATTTTTTTATATTTCTAATCAGATGTGACATCAATAGCCATTAGCTGACACGTTACAACTAAAGCTCCATATAATGACACCTTTATAGTGGACACATATAAATGGATGATATGGGTTGGATGTTATTCAAATTGCCAGCTCAACTAGAAATTCAGTCTCCAAATTTCCTTTATCTCAAACTAATTTCACTCGTTAGTTAGGGATAAAATATCCCCAAAAGAACCGCGGAGATCCATGTCAGGGAAACTCAAAAATAATGTTACTCAATGAGAAATCATCACTAACATCAACGAGTCAGGAAGGATCATCACGTGGTACAAGATAACCAATAGTTTTCCTGAAGAAAATCCTTTTTTTGATGAAAAAACAAATTGAAGAAGAAATAGAAAATAAAAGAATTTTGTACCCTAAATATGCCAAAAATATTTTGTTCCCCTACTACACAAAAGATCACCAGAATATTTTTCCCAAGTAAAACCAAAAATAAGCTTACTTGAAAAAGGAAACACCAGTACATCACTTCTCCAAAACAAAATCTGAAATCAAAATGTTCATCCTACCTGTTAGCTCTTAGGTGCGTATAGAAACCAACCAATCCATTTCATGGTTATCAACACACAAATAGACAGACATGGTTCTTACAAAAGAAACTTTGAATAAAACTTTGTTTCGTCAAAAGATTCTGAGCACGTATATTTCAATATAAAACAATATCATATTCTTTTTTCAGTCATTGGTCTGATTGTAGAAAAAATATAACTCAAAAGCAAAAAAGTACAAAAAAGTGCTTTCAAAAAAAAGGGATCATTCCAATTGTTTCTTAGCTCCACCTTGGTCTAAAAGACATCATTGCACTTAATGTAAGGAATTGGTTAGAGGATATGGACCAATAGAAATCCATATGAATTGTTAAAGAAAAATACATTTTATCACATCGAAAATAAGAAAATAGGAAATTTCACTGATTGTAAAATCACGATATCAAATCTTAGCAAGTATTACATGCGTCTCGGAAACAGAACAAGGAGCAAACAACTCCAAACAATGTTTCTCACATGGATGTATTCAAAAGTCATAAATTTCAAAAAAATCTTTAAAAAAATCTTAAAATCGTATAAATCTTGATAAAAATCTCAAAAATCTTATAAATCTTGATAAAAATCTCAAAAATCTTATAAATCTTGATAAAAATCATAAAATCTTATAAAAATCACAAAAATCTCAAAAATCTTATATATCTTGATAAAAATCTTATAAATCTTGATAAATATCACAAAAATCTCATAAATCTTGATAAAAATCTTAAAATTTTATAAATCTTGATAAAAATCTTAAAATCTTATAAATCTTGATAAAAATCTCAAAAATATTATAAATCTTGATAAAAATCTCAAAAATATTATAAATCTTGATAAAAATCTAAAAATCTTATAAATCTTGATAAAAATCTTATAAATCTTGATAA
>JAUKPT010005442.1:0-10426 GCA_032273505.1 Nanomia bijuga | reverse complement strand
AAAGCAAAATTTTATGCCGCTAAATAACTTTCTATACTTTCTATACTAATAGCTTTCCGTTTATTACGAATTGCCCGAATAACGTTTTGACTCCTTATTTTATCTCATTTGGCCTAAATAAGAGAATCTTTGAATAGTTGCGTCAAATAAGTTTGCAAGATCCGAAATAAACTTTGAAATCATTGAATATTTTCCCCAAAAAGCAGATTAGTAAAGATGAGGCAAGAAAAAGAATCCACCAATGATAATATGGTAGTCTCTTTACATACCTGGCAGACACGTAGCTGAACTTTCACTATTTAGGGGAAAACTGAAAATTGTAGGCGCATTCAGGGGGGTGTAAAAACGAATTGAAAACGGACAGTGTAATAGCCAATTTTTGTATTGTTGAAATAGAAACCGTGTGAACTGATTAGATTTAGATTAATTTATTTTTCCAGTATTATATCCTGCAGGAGCATAGAAGGAGCATAGCATTTAGCTATTACAGAGTGCTATACCCCTTGCATAAAAATACACGATATTATTAACTGACCCAATATCTAACACCGACAATAATTCAGGAACGATACCCGACAACACTAGCCAAAAATCCAACTCTCAAACGATTATTGGCAGAATTTTTAATGAAAAATCCAGTTAATTAAACTTTAATCGGATTAAAAAAAGATCTGACTGGGGTTAAATCCCATTTTGCCTCCCCTTGTATCCGCCCTTGTTGGGGTTATTCCCCCTGCAACCCCTTCTTCATACATACTTGGGCATGGTTGTACGGCGCACTCCCCGACTTCTTTTGCCTCTCCATCACAAGGTAAACCATCATTCATCGGCTTCGGACTGTTGCAGTCACGTGATCTTGTTCGATTACCATGGTTACAGGATTTAGAGCAAGAACACCAACCGGCCCATTCACTCCATCCACCATTAACTGCAAGTAAAAAGATGAGATATGATACGCATGTGCAGAAAATATTTCAGGGGTAAGCTGTAGAGCTGTAGCTTATTTTGTGTAAAATCGAAAGTAACTCATAATTCAAAGAATGTGCCTGAACTGGTCTGTTATGCAGTTGAGATTATCACAGTGAAAATAACACGAGGAGGGGGCCCCCGAGGGAGGTGGGGTAAACTATTTTTTTGTTTGGCCGGCGAAAACTATTTTCAATCGGCCAATGCTAAAATCTTTAAAGTAAATAGTAGAAAAATACATGGTGAAGAATCTTAGGCTGACAAAGAAAATGCTACAGATTTTTAAGTGAGACTAAGAAAAGGCTGACTTGTTGGACCAGCAATTCGCTGTTTTCCGGGCTGAATGGGCCTACATATTTTTTATTTTTCACCTGGTTTGTTTACATTGAATTAAGATTTGTTGGCTAGATAACAACTGGTTTCAAACAGTTTTTTTTGTTTCAATATTATTTATCTGATGAAAATGTGTAGAAAAGTCAGAAGTAATCGAAATCATATTTTACCTTCTTACTGAAACGCTTAAATATTATATTAGAGGGGGTTTCCTTCCAGAGTTTCAACTTTTTGTTTGGCCCGGCAAAAGCTTAATTTCGATTAGCGAATCATAAATTTTTATAAGTAATCCCCCGGTAAAAATAGTAGAAAAAGCATGATCAAGAATCTTAGACGGTTTATAGTTTGCACTTATGATGGAACAGCCATGTACAAGCTCTTTGCCCCATCCAGTATGTATCACACGACGACGATGCTTAACCTACATGATTGGAAGTGTGTTGAAAGATGACATACCATTACGCGTTGGTAACCGGCAAAATTTAAACCCCTGAGTGAGTTTTTAAGGGGAAACTATCAATGTTTATCTACAGTATACTCCTATATTTCTAATCTACAAGAAGTTCCTAAGGGCCATACCTTCCAAGGTGGAATACATTACTTTATTTCATCTAGATCTGTAGCGCAAGTTACCATTTCCCCCGGAGAACTGGCTCACACGAGGATGAACTGGGCGCAGACTATGCATGCATTCCACCTTGTGAGCTTGGATATGCTGGCGTGGCCCGGTGCAACCAAATCTTTCCTCAAATGACCTGCGGTGCAGGCTATACATACATTCCACCTTGCAATCATCCTTTCCTTCATTTTTTACTTAATGAATCATGACACAGATTTTTTTCTTTGCCTTTTTACGTTCTTCTCTATTCTAAAGTTGAATTCAATTTGTTAGATAGTTACAATTTTTTTCATGTATACTATGACATTTTGCTTACTCTTCAATCATCTATAGGTAGATGTATTCAGTCAATTCTTATCTCCTCTTGGCAATGATAAATCGACAATTCAATTTAGGGGCTGTCTCACACTTATGACTAATACAAACCTCTGATTGGTTTGAAATGACATCATCAACAACCTAATTGGTTGATGAAAAGATGTCATCATTTGATACACTGTGAAAACTAACTAAGTTACGATAGACCAATGGCAAATTCACCATGATATAATTTTTAACCAACGAGATGGCTAAATTAGTCATAGTTTAGTGAAAGCCTGTTAATTAAATAAGAGGAACCTCCATTCAAAAAAGCAACGTGTACAAATTTTCTTAGATTGCATAAAAAACTTGAAAAATTATTTACAGTAGTTAAAATTTGCTTCGGATTGGAATTTAATCAAACGAGGG
The DNA here is from genome assembly GCA_032273505.1 of Nanomia bijuga. NCBI lineage: Eukaryota > Metazoa > Cnidaria > Hydrozoa > Siphonophorae > Agalmatidae > Nanomia > Nanomia bijuga. The sequence continues at coordinate 7,779 of JAUKPT010005442.1, read as the reverse complement.
TAGAATCATTGTACCATATTTAAGGGATTGTCGCGTAATTTCAGTTATTTTAACCGTTTGATTGGTTAGAAAAAACATTATCAGGAAGATTAATGGTTCAATTTAAAATGTCGCAATTTGATGTTGGAAAAATCAAAAATAGCCGAAATTTGGCAGCAATCTCTAAGATATTTTGACAAATTACATTACAGTCGATGGAAAACAAAATGGAAAGCGGAGAAAATAAATGTATTATTTTAAAAATATAAATTATCAATTTTTTTTTTGATTTCCATTGATTACATAAACCACTTTTTCCATCCGCCGTGATACATATTTTTTTTGTTGTTTTAAGCACGTACTGCTTAGTTCGTGATATTTATCTATGTAAAATTTCTAAGAATTTTGAAACCTCCAATATACTAGCCCCAGAAGCAGAAATCTTTGAAGATGAAGCAATGAGGATGTTTTGTGGTTGATCTTATCGTAAAATGTTCAAGGAACAATTTTATTATTGTTAGGTATAACCGGAGTTTTTTAAACGTTTAATCAGAAAAGGAATTGTCACCAGAAGTGTCAAAAAGCGATAATTGAGATATAACAAACATCAAACAAATCAAATCTTTAGGAAGCCTCAGTCTCAAGGAAACCTATTCTTCTTCGAATGAAAAAACATTGGTATCGTGAATTATCCCGTGAGATCTTTAGATTTGTCTCTGGTTACCGCGATCACCATCGCAGTTTCGCACACTTTCTGCTACTGGGATTACTAGCCAAGAACGACTATTATGTAATCTTTAAGGTTTTGGATCAAAATAAATTACTGTTGCTCTAAACGGTAAATTGGACAAATTTGATCAAAAATCACCTTGCTATAATACTTCCTGTATTAAATCCAGCTAAAGTTCTTGTTTTTAATTTTCTGGTGAATAAGAGGTCCTACACTTCGTCATATTATGTCATTTTGAAATCTCGTTAAATATTGTCAAATCTCGTCTGACGATAAAAGACGAGGAACGACGAGAAATAACGAGATCATATAAAGAAAATATTGTTTATGATCATTACTTTTAAGAGAGTAAGCTATGTTTTATAGTGATGTAAAGTTTTCTTCCAAATTTTGTAATTTTTTTAGAAATAATTCCTAGATAGAATTAAAAATTTGCGTCACACTGAATAATGGATTAATCTTACGAAACAATGAAGTAGCTGGCGTTCTGTAAACAGACTCGATGTCTGAAAGCAAAAAAAACAGAAGCACTTCGTCGAGGACATCATCGTCATCTGGCCAATTATCAATCGGCTTCCTTTCGGACATTTCGGACGATCGTTTTGTAAGGTCAGCAAAAACCAACTGTCCGCATTTAAGTGAAGCATTGTCCGATGGCATTACTGTTGATTTAAAGAAGGGGTGTTATGGTTGTTCAGAAAAGACTGAAAACTGGTTGTGTGTCACGTGTTCGGAGGTATAGTAACTAATTTATAAGTACAGGTAAATGGACCTCAAAACGCATCAGGGCCTCAGAATGCAGGTTTTCAAATTAAGGTACAGAAGAAGCTAAAATGTTTACTAAATACCCCAAAAAAAACACATGAAGTTGTAGTAAATTAGACCGTGTTAAGTAGAAAAATATAAAAACATAAGATTTTTCCTTAGAAGAACGTTCTATCCAGAACGTTCTTCTAAGGAAAAATGCACAAGCACATTTACTAAATACTTGCAAACATTTCAAAAGAAATCTAATTTTTTCAATAAATAAAAGGTATTTCTTTAACATTCTTAGAATAATCCTTTAAACGTTCCACAATTTAGGGTAATTTCATACTGTCATAATCGAATTTGTGAGTAAATGCTGCATGGATTTCTACTTTTTTTTTGCTTTCTTTGATTTATTTTCAAAACGTTCTCTCCTCTACAATAAGTTTTGAACCTGGAGTCACTTTTTGTTTTCGTTTTGTGTGACTTTTGCAATTAATGATAGTTATTTTTGTTTGGGATATAGTTTTCCCAAAACTTTTCTTAATGTTTTTTGTATTCTGGCTTCTATTTATGTGTCAAACTATAGCTAGAAAGGTTCTATTTTTTGGATTCACTCAATATGTTTTCATTTTTTTTTATATCAGAGGTACAAAGACTTATATTCATTACGAGATTGATTGGTAATAACCATAAGGAAGCAATAGGAAAAATAAGTTTATTTTAAGCACCGTAAAATGTGTGATATTATCCCGGTCAAATTACCCCTTTTAACAACCTCTAAGGAAAATGAATTCAAAATTACCAACCAACTTTTAAAAAAGTGACTTTCTTGTGACCAGTATTCTGTGGTCCCGTTACGCCCTGCATTATGCGGTGCTAGAAAAGAAGTTTTAGTCAAAAATAAGTTTAATATGGAAAAGCTTAAAAATCGTGATGAATAAAGATTTGATATAAAAATCCTCAATCTTCAGAGCAATAATAGCGACGATTATATTCGTTTTGAGGTCCTTATCGAAAAAAGTACACCTCAAGTATGCATTTCAAAATGCATGAAAACTTAATATAAAATGATTTTAACTTCTTTGACGATCGAGCAGACTAGCTTTTACAAATATATAAAGACAAAAAATAATATACTGAACCAAATAATTATCCTCAGCTAAATTTCGAAAAACGACCAACATTTTGAGGTCCCTTTACCTGTATATGTTATGGCTGATTTTGATTTTTTTGAAATCGTGTTCACCGGTAGTTAAATACTTAAGCAAAAACCTCTTATTTATTCCACAAATCATTTTCTTATTTTCCTTAGTTTCCTCCCTAGGATGAGAAACAATACAAATCGCATAGTTCTTTACTATTATCACCAAATTTTTCTATTTTACCCCCCTTCGCTGTTGGCTAAAATATTTACCGTTGAATATTTTGTTATTCAAAAATTCAATCAGTTCCTGTAGATATATTACCATGCGCTTAACCCTATTTCGACCAGTTTTTGTGCAATTTGGAGTAAGTGACGTCATTTTTGGCATTTATTTTGGTTATTCCATACATATATAATGACATCATCACAGAAAAATGCTTACGTCAGCAAAATAATGAACTGGAAAGTGTGTTTTTCCTGGTAGATCATAGCAAAGACTATAACTCCACTAAGTCATCAAATTAGGGCCGTGAAACGGACTTGAAAAAATCAATAATGAATTGAGTTTCGAAACTCAATCTCCTTTCTTAGCTGTTTTAAGCTGTTTTAGCTTTTTTTAAGTCCTGGAAATGCAATTTTCGAGCGTCTTAAATGGGGCAAATTCAAACATTTTATGTTAAATTTCTGCCTTGTGATATTTAATAATTATTGAGTTATTTGAGTTCCACGGCAACATATTTGGCCGTATCTCTATAGGCCATGGGGGCATATAGCGCCCCCAAATCCCAAGCTGATTAACGACGGCCTTGCGCGCCGTTGGTTCTGGTGAAATATTTAAGAAATATTTAACTAAAACTCAATCTTTGTTAGTCAAACAGCCCTAATACAAAATGGCTGTATGAGCCCTAAAAGCCCGGTACATATAGGGCTAAGTGATATTTAGATAAACATACAGCTTCCAATATCTGTCTCAAAATTAGTGACACCGCACTCATATTCATCAATGGTAATTTAAAAATTCAATCTTTATTCAAAATTTCTTTTTTACCGTGTGGACGCGAAAGACGCCGTACCTAATTTGGGAACGAAAGAAATATAGACCTCGTTCTTCCATCAGAAAAATGAAAATTCGACTGAATCTATCAAAAGGTGATAAACCTTATACAACAATATTATTTGGAGGGCTTGAAATAACTGTAGGTTAAAGGTGGGAACCGGGTGGGTTTTTGAAATGGCCGACTGGGTGGATTTCGAAAAAGGGAAAAGAGATGGTTGAGTGGAAATAAACAGTAAAAAAACTAAACAAAGTATCTTATTACTTAGACCCGAAAAACCATTTCAGATTTGCATTTATTATATGCTTAGTGTTGCAGCCTATTTCTGTTTAAGCTCTTTAGTCCTCGAACTTCTTCGCACAGGTGGAGATTCCCCCTCGCAGACTCGAGTCGGAAGGCACGTATACGATAGATATAGTAGATGTAAGTAGATTTGTTGGAGACATATCTCGGAATGTGTGTTGTATAAATTTTCTCGCGAGTCTCGGAACATTTACAAAATCTCCACCTCTCATTCGTGGAACAACTTGCTTTGCTTATATTAAAAATACAAACTGGGTTGACATTTCTAATTTCGCATCCTAATTTGACTATCCCCAGCTTTTTACATTTCTTTTAGGTTTATTGCAGTCGTTACATAAAGGACCACATGGCAATGCGTGGGGAACACACCACCCACCCCTCTAAAGAGGTCATCCATCCGGTTGTTGTTAGTTTCACCGATGCACGTGTGTGGTGCTACCTGTGCGAGACGTACATCGTTGCACCAGTACTAAGACCAATCTGTCAAGCAATTCTCATATCGAAACATAACTAGAGGAGCTTATGTAGATAACCAATAGCCATAGTTAAAATCAGTTAAAAGACATAGATATAAAAACTATAAATCTTTTATTTTCAATGCATTTCGACTTTATGTAGTCGTTTTCATCAATGACTTCAAGAATGACTTGGAATAGACCACATAAAGTCGGAGAAAATATATAAAAAAAGATTTTTTATAACTAACTAGAATAGAGTTTCCGTACTGGGTACGGGTACTTTCAAAATTAAAATCTTTTATTCAAACATAAGATGTTAACCTTCTTGATTGTTTTCTTTTCTTTTTCATCTTTTGTATCTTTTATTAATAAGCTTTCTTTGAAATGAAAATATAACAACGTATGAATTCGTTAGCGTGCATATCAGGGTACTAGACTTTGTTCAATGTTCAGTAGCTTATTCAGGAGGGGGAGGGATCATGGCTTAGGCCTTGATAATGCTTGATACGTCATTGTATCGAAATTATTTTTTATAAACCCTGTGGACTAAAACCTCCGTTGAGAACATTAGTTGTAAACTTTCTTGATAATCATTTGCCGTTGGGTTTTTCACACGGACTACTACATACATATTTTGTCATTGTTCTAATTTATGGTAAGCGTTTTTAAAAGAGGAACTTTAGTCATTTTCGATTCTTTGATAATTGGAAGAGCTAATTGAAACAAGAACTTTTGTTTGATGACGTCACTGGGTTCTATGTATTGTATGTAAAATCAACGGAATGGAAGGCTTATCATTTAAACACAGACAACGCTACAAAAATAGAATTTCGTACCCAAACAGTTTAACAACTCAAAAGTCCGAATATGGCATTTTCTTTTGACAATTCTTATTGGAACATAATCCGGCTTCTTCTAGTACAGGGTTGAAAAAATATATTGTTGAATAACTCGTGATCTGGGCAAGATTTAAAATTGAAACTTTTGTATATGGGCATTTTTTCGACGAAAAACTCAATTATGATTTTTTTTCATTTTGAGCTTTATTTCTTATCATATTGTGATGTCATTAAAAGTTAAGTCAATAAAATGAGGCATTGTCTGTAAGAACCGGACAATATCTTGACATTTTGATTGTAATGACGTCAAAATTATTATTTCTCTGGTTATTTTGTTGACATCAATGATAGAAATAAGTGTGCCAAATATTTTTGGTCAAAACCAAATATTGACGTAGATTTAGGACCTCAAAGTTCGTCCCAAACGATGAGCAAATTGACGAATTTGGTTAAAAACCATATTTTTGGCTAAATCTTTTGGCCAAAGATTTTCTGCACACTTATTTCTATCATTTGTGTCAACAAAATAACCAGAGGAATAACAATTTTGTCGACATCACTATCAAAATGTCAAGATATTGTCCGGTATTATTCGTCTAGTTTTATTTAGCTCTTTCAATTATCAAAAATGACTAAAGTTCCCGTTTAAACATTAAGTTTGGTTTGGTTAACTTCCGCTCCTATTGAATTGTATGCGCAAATATGATATGCTACCACTTCTAAATGTCCCTTGTTTTCAAAAAGTCATATAATAAAGCTTATCGCATGGAAAAAGCATTTTCTACTTTAGAGGTACTTGAATCTAAAGATAGTGGCCTAAATGAAAATTTTGATAAACGCGAATTCTAGTAGTCTTTGATTTATCATTAGATTTTTGTTGTAAATAGAATTTAATGATATTTCTATCCTAAAACATCAGTTTCTTCTTACTATATCAATACTTTTGACAGACAGATATTTTATGCCTCAAATAGTTGATAAATTTAGGCATAATGAATTATCGCCAATAATTTTACAGTTTACTGATTTTATTCCCCGTATAGATTAATAATATGACACTTACCGGGACATGGGTTCTTATTACAGGTTTTCTTCTGCACTTTATCACCCGTGCAATCATCACCTCCCATCTCTGGTTTCGGGTTATCACATTTCCGGTGTCGTGAACGAAAGCCCGAGCCACATGTGGTCGAACAATTTGACCACTTACCCCACTCGCCAAAACTTCCGTCAACTAAAGATGATTGAAAAATGATTGTTTACAGAAGCTTCCATTTTTATTAGGTCTGGGATGTGAGAGAATTTGCGTTTGGAACAGGCCATAATTCAGGCTATAGCAGAGTCCGGTGGTCGGACGCTGTTCTTGATAAAAAAATAATTTGAAAGGTACTATTTGATTTGAAAATGCCAAAAAAATTGAGGTACCTCCTCATCAAACAAAATTATCCTGCTCCTAATTTCTGAATTATGGCCTGGGGAGAAATAAGGGGCTACTCTTTCTTATAATAGGGTGGTATGAAAATTATTTCAAATTTACCCCCCTTTTACCCCTCATAAAAAATGAAAGTTCACTATGCTAGATATTTACCGTCGAATATACAGGCCGTAATAAGATTTGTTAGACCTCAACTAACCCAAAACCAAATCATAGATGTATTAGCTGACGCATCATCTCCAAGACAAAGTGCCCCCTGAAGTTAAATCCTTTTAAACACAAAAAATAATTAAGACAAAAAAGAAAAAAGAAAATATGAGGAGGTAAATACCCTGCCCTTCTTAGTCTTATCTTCATGATATATACGCTAACCATCTTTACAATGCTTGTGGTGCAAAAACAAACAAATATTCCAACTTATTGTCTCCGAATATCTGAGTCAAAAAACATCAAAAAGCCAAATACGTTAGGGCTATTAAAGCTAACCTGACACCAAATCATAAATATATGCTGATGTGTCATCTCCAACACACAGTGTGTCGGGGTCCTTGTCATCACACTCGGAGTAACTCCCGTCCCCTTTGTAACAGGGGGTCGTTTTATCATCATCATTCAGCACGTTTAAATCGTTGAGGGTCACTGCAAAGCATTTTCCCCAACTCGTCAACGCGTACCCCGCAGCCTTCTTCTTTTTTGCTAGAGTGGCACATTTACATGCTAATCTAAATAAAATTAAACAAGCAATAATTCACTGACTCAGGGTGCAATATCAATGGACAAATCTGAAGAAGCTTTTAAAAGTCGAAGGGTAAATCACTATAAAGAAATCTCGTACTATAGTTCCTTTAAACATATTATAGATATTCTATTGTTTAAATGGAAATCTCGTACGCCTTTCGAGGGCGGAGTGATTTACCCCTCGTTAAAAGTCATAGTTTATGATATTATAAGGTAGAAGTTGTTATGGGAACGCGGAGTTAGATCCCGGAATAAAATACAAATCTTTGGATATTAGGCGTTTTTACACCAGCTGATTAAATTGAGTAGGTTAAATCATTTAACCGACTTCTTTAGCAGACTCGTTTT
>JAUKPT010005441.1:0-10426 GCA_032273505.1 Nanomia bijuga | reverse complement strand
GCTTTCGTTATTTTTTCGCAAACATGCTTATTAAAAGATAAATTTGAGTCAAGAACTAGGCCAAGGTGCTTTTGTTGGTCTTCATTTGATACTGCATTGCCATTGAAAAGCAAAGTGCAACTTTAATATGAATATGACTCGTGCCTTCTCTTAAGAAGCTCAGAAGGTATTCAATAAACATTTTTAACGTTTTTTAAATCCTCAAAGTCTATTATAAAAAGCTCCATTTGGAATGTAACCCGCCCCCCCTCTCCACGCCTCTACTCCCGGATGACCACCATTCGACTATTGTTCTACCTAGCTAATGGATGCCTTATCTCACTTTGCATTTTTGACTCTCATTCTCAAGAGAAAAATAGAAAAACACGGCCGCCAAAAAACGGCGAAAAAACTCTCGAAAACTGAATGACGAAAAAAATCGTACTAGGACGTAATTTTTTGCTATAGAATCACGCTTTTATCGCCAAGGTCTAAAAATGTGTGAATTATCCATGATGTAGTGTGAGTGTGTTGGTCGCGATGTTACGAAGTAAATAAAAACAATCATAAAATAAATGGCACAGCCTATTTTTTTGTTTAAATCGAAACTCCTCAGCTAAATTTCTCTTAAGATCTTTGATGTTATAAGAAGAAAGGGTAGAAGAAAAAAGTAATACTTACATAATAGTATCTACATTGTGACCCGCATTCTTTAAACAAGAACTTTACTTGTTTAGCTAGCTAAGCTAAGCTAGCTTTATTATATTGTTTTCTAAAATTCAAACAACTAGGACACCTCTACAGTGCAGATACTAGCTACATCAACTCAATATCATTTTTATCTTAGAGATATTCTTTTTTGCTCTTTATGGGTTTGTTAAATTTATTGATAAAGATAATACTGTAATGTGTAAACTGTTACAGGTGAAAATGAAAGGTTACAAATTTGTAACATAAACAGTCTCATAAACAAAAATCAGTCTGTAACTTACCAATTGGCACTTACGCACCAAGCATAACTAACTAAATCTAAAGTGTCTTTTTCTAGGTTGTCGTAAGAAGGAAGACGACAAACAAAAAAAATATAACTAAAGAAATATCAGCGAGGAAAAAAATTATTTTACGATTAAGGTAATAAACTAAAAGGGAAAAAATAATTAGTGGTATTTGATAGAGCATATTCAGGCATATCCAAAGCATTAGTATATAGTTGTTGACTGAGCAAGGAAATATTTAGGAAATGTTTAAGAAATTTCCTGGTTAAGAAATATTTACATCTCTGAAAATGATAACTAGGTTGGTTGTATGTTTGTTTTTATTTATTTAATTTTAAGGACTGCTTTTTTGTTCACTGTCAAGTTTAGGAGTGCAGTCAATTTTACAATCTACAGTAGCCTTATTTACTTATTGACAGTAATACTTTCTTTTTATACTTTCTTTATAAATGGCAACGTTGAATAATACCATAGAATCTAGTAATGTTGACCGAGCACCTAAAGTTGACCGCTAAAAAAGTCTGTAAAATATTTATGATATAATCAACTCAGACAGAAAATCTATTGTAAAAACAAACCAGTCTTCCACAGAATACTCGCTTACAGCGAGTGCAAGGCATTTTTCACGTTAAAAGACTAAAAGGATAACTTCCAGAACAATCCAAAGGTATGCTTGATAATTCCAGCTAAAAATGAAATTGGCTGTATAGATCAACGCTTTGGAAAAGAAGAATACTGGCGAAGTCATAAAATGGTTTGAAGCGATTCCTGACAAAAATCAGCATAAATTTATCGTTTTTGATATAAAGGACTTTAACCCTTCAATAAGCAAGAACTATCGGAAGCAATGGAATTCACGAAATCAATAACACCTATTCTTCAACAGATGATGTAAAAATAATCAACCATGCCCGCATGTCCTTATTGTTCAACGCTGAAGATGCCTGGATGAAAAGAACTGGGGAATTATTCAACATTATCATGGGCGCCTTTGATGGTGCAAAAGTCTGTGAGCTTGTTGGCATCTTCTTACAGCACAACAATATTTGCAAAATTAAAAACATTTCTCTTTATTGCGATGATGGACTCACAGTTTTCTAAATTGTTAATGGTCAAAGATCCGAACGAATCAAAAACCACCTACAGTCCATGTGATAAAATTGACTCTGTTTTGTTTATTGTTTTTCGCTTATTCTTTAGATTACCATTATATTTACATGTATCAGAATTTTGTCGATTAAAGCCAAAGTTTGGTTCTTACAGTTGTCTCATTACTTTTACTTCATAACAATTTAATCAACACACAATGAGCAATGCATTAAAGCCATCACGATTTAGATCCTAACTCTCCAAGAGCTCCTCTCTTCTCCTTCTTGTGGAACTTTTCAAGATTCAAGATTTTCAAGATTCAGCATAATCTGCTGTTTTTGACCCTTTGATAGCATCTGGAGGTGGGTTGGTAAATCTTAACCTCAAACATCTACCCATATTGGATGGATTCCAAATGAACTTTTTTGATTTTTGGGTAGTATGATAAACTCTGAATTAAAGGTTGAAAGTATTGGACAATGCATCATGAGAACTTCCATGCCTAGATCTGTTCTACCACCGATATTATTTGCATTACCCATTCAACTCGATCATGTTTTTGGATCCAGATGGCAACTTTCACTGTTAGAGAAACTTGGCTTTTCAGTCTGTTATATAAAACTGTAGTGATGTCAGATAACATCAAAAATATTATTCAGTCAGACGCAAGTGAGGGCTGTTTTATTACTTTTGTCGCTGACAACGTAGATCATAATACTGCTACTTTAGTTGGATTGAGGACTTTCCATGGCATGGGGGTTGGCTGTCATTACTAATTTTGTGAAGTTTGTGATGTAGTGGAAGATCAAAACATGTTGTATTAACCTAATGAAGGCTCTTCATAACTTTATTATTCTTATACTAAAAAGAAAATACACAATATAATGTTATACAGTTCAGCAAACACAACACAGTTCATATCATTCTCCCCAGCAATATAAAATTTTCTTAAGGATCAACACAATTTCTGCAAACCAACTCACAGAGCACGTCGTACATGAGTGGTTGCTTATAAATCAAGACACTTTGGTGGTCGTCTTACACGTTGTGATCTACGAAGTTCCGTATCATCATCTGCACGAGAAGTTTCAACAGGTTGGAAATCAGGTTGAATAATAGGTGCATTCGTTTCAGGCAATGTTGTAGTGTCAGTTAGGGTTTGTGAGTCTGATTGTATTTCGGTTGAGCTGGGAATAGGTAGTGTTTGTGGGACTGTTGAAATTTCGGTAGAACTGTGAATTTGATTCCCACAGGGAGCAAGGTCTCGTAATGATACCGTACTTTCACGGCCATGAAGATGCCGTACATGTGCATAATTAGGGTTGGCCTCCAACAATTCGACCTCGTCCACTAATTGATCATACTTTGACTGACGAACATGTCGTTTCAAATATATTGGACCAAGATTTAACTATGATGGTAATGACTCACCAGAAGCAGATCTCCTTGCAAAATTAAATAAACGCTCATGAGTGACGTTCGTAGCCGTACATAATAATGGATCGAACGAAGTGCATCAGGGAGCACTGTTTCCCATTGGCATTGTATCGTTCACATTGGCCATTACCTTGGGGGTTGTAAGGTGTTGTTCTTCTAGTAGGAATGTTCTTTGAATAAAGCCAATTTTTCAAATCCTCAGACATAAATGATGAGCCTCTGTCTGAATGCACATATCCCGAACACAGACTCTTGATGACAGTCGGTGTACTAATATCGGCACATGGTATCGCGAATGGAAAACGCGAATATTCGTCAGTGACTGTAAGAAAGTACTTATTATGACTGACTGAAGGGAGTGGACCTTTAAAATCGATACTTATCCGTTCGAAGGGTTGTGTTGCTTTAATCAGAATTGATGGGATTAGAATAACGAGGTTTGCATTCAGCACAGATTTTACAAGAGGAAATCATATTTCTAACCTCTTTAGTAGAAGCAGCAATATTCTTCATTTTAAGGGAACGAAGTGTTCGAGTGATGCCAGGATGGCAAAGTGAATCATGTAATTGATAAATCTTGTCAAAACTAACAGCATGGCAAAAGAAATGTGTGAAAGAGTCAGCTGGTGTATTATCTTTGTCAGGGCGATATTTAATGTCAAAATTATAGCAACCTAACTGAACTCTCATCGCATTATCTTATTGTTCTTGATTTTACTTGCTCGTTTCGTATCAAACATAAATCTCACTGATTTCTGATCTGTGATTAGAGTAAAGTGTTTTCTAGTCAGATAGTGTTTCCAGTGACGAATAGCTTCAATTATTGAATAAGCCTCTTTTTCGACTGCAGGATGGTTAAACTAACTTGATTGCAGGGTACGCAAAAAGAAGGCTACTGGTCTCCCTTCTTGGTTTAATGTTGCAGCAATGGCGAAATCTGAAGCGTCCGTTTCTAAAACAAATGGTAGATCTTCATTTATCGTAGCAACAAGCGAATCCTCTATTATATGTCAAGTTTCAATGCATTGAAGACATCCAACGATAATGGTTTGATTTTCTCAGAGAAGTTACGAATTCACTTGGAATAATACGCAAATAATCCTACAGTTTTCTTCTGGAACTTAGCATTTTGTGGAGGTGGAATGTCTCAAGAGTCAAGGGTTGTAACCTTTCAGGATCAGGTCGTATTTCATTATTCGAAATCTGATAAGTAAGAAGACAAATGGATATTTTCTAAAAAATACTTTTATTTTTGGCTTTTCGACACAAGAGTTGCTTAGTTTAACCTATAAACTACCTTTTCCTAGTTAAATTTCATTTTTAAGGCGAGGCCGAGGGACCCTTTAGGACGCCAGTCAATTTTGATTGGTAATTTTTTTCTTGTTTTTTTTAGCCGATAATCAAAATTCTCTAGGGGGGTTAAATTCCGTGAATCTTAGGGCTTTTGGAGACTATTTTGTTTTCTTATCAATTTTTCTGTCAAAGATGTTTTGAGATTTTGAAGATGGATCATTTGACTTTGAATATGTTACCTTTAATATACTTTGTCTTGGGATTTTAGTGATATGCTGGTTATAATAGTGAGAGGCAATGTTCCAGTTTGCGGGGAATCAAAAAGTGCGATTTTGATCATCAACTCATTTGGGTTATATTATGAGTTTGAGTCTTAGCTCTTATTGTGCGTTAGGTTTGGGTTATCCTTTAGTGAAGAAATTAAGTGAAATTATTAATTCGTTCAAAAATGAGAGCTTCGGTCTTCACTTTTTATACCGTGATATTGGAGTTTCCCGTCCGTGATTATAGTAGTCTGTGTCAAAAGTGATCTTGCATACAAACTTTTCTCATTTTCTCATTTTCGAATTGTGCCCAATTTTGTGTAATTTTGGGGATTGTCCATTTTACCCCTAACATTTTCATTTTTTTGTTCTTAACGTTTTGACTTAACCTGTCCGGGTAATATAGTAGTCTGTGCTGTTGCTGATAAAGTCATCAAAGATCATACAAAAACTGTTCAATCTGCAAACAAAATTTCTATATTCTTAAATTTGAGAAGGTATGACCAGCAAAGATTTGTTCGTGTGGAACTTAAATCAACAGCAGTCACGGGGGAAAGAAGGTGTTATTATGTGTGTGTGTGGGGGGTCCTTATCCTTAGAATGAGATTGGTACTGTATATATGTATAGACCCACTGGTGAATAGTGGGATCCCTGAGCACAACCATAGTGCAAATCGTGACAAAATCGTAAATTTTGGTACACATACCTCTTGATGAAATTTTTTGGGGAGACACCTGTCATCCGTCACGTGACTGCTGACGTCAGCAATCTTTGACAAAAATATTTTTTTCCCAAAACATAAAGTGTTTTATACCAATCGAAAGAAAATTTTATGCTCTACAACTTTTCTATAACAGTTATAGGAAAAATATGAACTTATTTTGAAAAAAAATTATATACAAATCATGTTAATAATATCTTCATTAAGGAATATTATGTAAACAAACGAACAAAAAAATTGATTTGTTAAAATGAAAACGATTCTCTTGTTAGGACAATTCTTTCGATACTTTGCTGACATATTCACTGTGTAAGTTTATAATCTTCCTCTAACAAGTATGTCTGAATAGTTGACCGAAGAATCTATGCAAAATTTATGGCATAGATTGAAAAATTACTCAGTCCGTCGGACTTCAAAAGCTAGCCCTCAGGTGCCACCTGGAAAAATGTTTTTAAAGTTTTTTGCTATGTTTATCTGCTAGAATCGTAGAAATGTGAACTGATTGTGCACGGTTTTTTACTCATTTTACTCATTTTTTAATCATTGCTCGGTAAACAGTAAACAAGTAACTAAATCAATAAAAAACAAAGCAGGGATGAAAGCTATTTTTTACAAAACAAAAAATCCCTCGTTGAATTTCAAGAAAAAATAAATAAACTTACATATCTTCAATCGTTCTTCGTCTCTAACTTCGTTTACAAACAAAGCGCTACCATATCAAAACTTTCATTAGTGTAAGTTATAAAATATTCAAAAAAGTACCAACCACTTCCTTTTGAATGGTATTTTACAACTTTTTTACAGTATTTGTTATGCTTTTTCATCGATTCGCACTCGCATCGTTCACTTCACTTTGACATTTAAGTTTGTTTTGGTTTTCGTAATATTCGTGATATTCTCAAATGCCAAAAAAGTACAGATCCTACTTTAAGCACAATTATAAAAAATAAACTAACTATCGTTAGTAAAATAAAATAATAATAAAAAACAGTTCATAACGTGCTTGCATAATTTCACTTATTGTTTTCATTATTTTTCATTTAATGTCAATTTTTTTTTCTCATTGGCTCAATCATCCACTCTACATGTTCGAAAAGTTTGCCAATTTAACCAAACGTTGCAAATCCTGGCTATACAGATCGTTTTCGTTCACTCCCCTAAGCTTCCACCAGCTGTGTAATTTCTGGGCATCTGAAATAATGTTCTGTAGTTCCCTTTTCTTTCCTGCATAATTTGCATAGCCCCTCCCTTCTACCCTTATAGTTTGGTTTGACGTTCAATATTTTTTATCGACGAAAAGAAGACATTTCATTGTTAAGTACAAAATGAGAGAAAAGACACTGACCAATCAGAGCGCATTTTTCCAAAACTTTCCGAGGGAGGCGAGGAGGATTTAATCCGAATTTTCTAAATTTTTGTGCTGAAATGAAAGAAGTCTATGCGATATTAATGAAGCTGTAGGAAAAACTAAATTAGCCATTTTTTAGTAAATGTTATGAACTTTTGAACTAAAAGAATTTAACTCATTTTGCCTCTCCATCTTTCGACAGGGTAGGCCAGAAAAAGGGGCACTTTTTGACTTGAAAAATGACCGTTACAAAAAAATAAGAATTTTCCTAGCCCCAAGGCATATGCACAAAGATTCTTGATGATATTAGGGTCAAGAAAATGTCATGCCTTAGGAACCCTACTAGAACGCATTATTAAAGACAAATAATCATAGCTGTCATATAAAAATGTTTGATATTTGAGGCAAAATAAACAAAAGAACAAGAATTTTCCTGAAAAAGTGACCAATGTACGAAATGCTTCCCTCGTTACACTATTTTGGCCTAATTGGGGATGTTTGGGCATGTTTGAGCAGTTATGTGACATCATTAACTACTTCTATGACTTCTTCTGATGATGGTTTACTACCTTGCAAAATATCAACTGATATACTCGAACAGTTCGTGAAATTTGAAAAATGGTGAAATCTGATTGTCCGAGAGCCTTTTTCAAAATAACTCGAGAATCAGAATTTCCCTACAAAAGTGATCAATATGCGAAATGTTATACTAACTTTATGCAAAAAAGCTAAGCTAAGAAATCCTTAAAGCCGTTTTCCATTAATATTGAAAAAGTGTTATTTTGACCTAATTTGGGCATGTCTGGGTATGTTTGAGCAGACATGTGACATCATGAAATATATTTATGACTTCTTCGTATTAAGGTCTACCACTTGCAAAATATTGACTCACATACCCAAGAGGTTAACAGGATATTTAGATTCGGAAAATGGTGCAATCTGATTGGATGAGAGCCTTTTCCAAAATATCTTGAGAAATAGATTTTTCCAAGACATGTGGTTTTTCTTGTGCTAAACAAATAAAAGATTAAAAAAATACACATTCACGGACTACTTTGTCTCTAAGGTTGTCATTTATTTCCATAGTTTTTTTTCCTTTTTGGATATATTATAGGGCTTTAAAATACACCCAATGCTGTAGTATTGAGATGATTTGTCATCTAGTTCTGCAAAAAAAAGGCCGATTTTTTTGCATTTTCTTGTAATATAGTCCATGAAGGCTCAAAAAAGCCAAACTTGCCCTCCCAAGTGTTGGTGAATTTTTTTATGGTTATATTTAGAATTTTGGTATTTTTCCAAAATTTCTGCAAGATCTGAAAAATATGAACATATCTTATATGTATATATCATGTTCTATTTAATCAAAATTGTTATTCTGAATAATTGTTTTAATGCTAAAAACGTTTTAATTGTATTTAGGCATAATCAGAGGAGATTTTAAGCAAATTTTGGGCATTACAAAGGCCAAAAAAGTAAAAAATGTCCGGAAATTTGCCAAATTAACATTTTCACCAGTAAAAATATTTTAAAGAATGGACAAATAGTATATCATTCTATCACTAACTCAATCACTAATGTTGCCTGAGTAATCTTCCTGATAATGACTTTGAATCATTCTGTGTATAGAACCCTTTTTGATCCTCAAAGGCATAAAGCATACAGCAAAATTTAGTCAAAAAGTTCATTTTGACATAAAATTATTTCGAAAAAGGTATTCACCCAAAAATAAAAACAAAAGGTTTTAAACCATTTTTTAAACAATCGCTCTATAAATAAAATAATCAATAATTAAGTATCAATATCTTCTTCATCACCAAGTTCAACAACACTTTCTTCATCGTCACTTCTTCCCAAATCATTAACACTGTCTTGGCAACCACAGAATTCTGAACAATTGGTCCCAGCTTTGACACAACTATACCAATTTGTTTTACGCTACGACGACAAACAGTTACACCACGTCATCTGTAGTACTTCATCCGATGCAACTTCAACTTCATCCAGTAGCATGATTGGTCTCAACTCTTACTCCATCCATAATTGAGAGGGTCGATTTCAGGAATAACTCCAGTTATAGAAGTTTTCCACGTCATTGCTACATAGTGAGCACTATTTATGTTGACTTTGAATGCTTCGTCTGTTCGTGGTTAAGTCTTTAATTCTAGTGCTTTTGCAGTTTTCTTTGCCCCTTTAGCTTTATTAATCCAGATTGTTCGACGATTTTTTGACGAGCTGATCTCATTTCGGCAATAACATTTTGCAACAAATCTTTTACCTTCCTTGATCACCTCTTTGACTTCAACGTTAAGTTCTTCTTTATATTTCAGTGGTATCTTCTCAACTATTTTAAGGGTTTTGGCTTTTTCAATGCCAAACATCATTGGAACTGTATCACACCCAGATAAGGCATGGAGAGAAAATAAAGATGACATAACTTCTTGTTAGGCATTTACTGATTTTTTGATATTGATTACCTTGTTTCCACCAGTAAATAGGTCCATATAAACATTTGATGACCAGTGTTTCTTAAAATGATAACATAGCAAAACAAATATATCTGTGTCAGCAGACAGTACTTTCACACTGCAAAAGGAGTATGGTATCATACTAATGTCTGTCTCAAAATTAGTGACACCTGACACATATTCATCAATGGTAATTTAAAAAAATATAGACCTCGTTCTTCCATCTGAAAAATGAAAATGAAAAAATACATTTTCTGTAGTTTTTGGTGCATTAACATCAAAATTTCACAGCTAAAATGAGTAACATAAGACAAGAGATCTGGCCAAGTTTTATCATATTTACACAAAGAGATACAAGTCTTGATTCTAACATTGAATGTATCACTGTTGAAATAAGGATTTCTAAGGTAAAATGGCTCCTACTAGGAACTTATAATCCTTCAAAAAGTCTCATTAGTAATCATTTAGTATACCTTGAAAAGATTGTCACACACTTCATGTCGTCGTATGATAACATTATTATCCTTGGAGATTTTAACTGTGAAATGAAAGAATCAATGTTAGATGAATTTAGTTCTCTTTTTAACCTGAAAAATCTCGTAAAATCACCAACTTGTTTTAAAAGTAAAATCAACCCTACTTGTATTGATCTTATACTTACAAATAAAACAAACAATTTTAAACACACTTGTACAATTGAAACGGGCCTTTCAGATTTTCATCTGTTAACGGTTACCGTATTAAAAAGTAAATTTAAAAAGGCACCTCCCAAGGTGATTAAATACAGAGATTTTTCTAGGTACAATTCTTCGAATTTTCATGATTATGTTACTTA
>JAUKPT010005440.1:0-10428 GCA_032273505.1 Nanomia bijuga | reverse complement strand
GGATAATAGAAGATGAATGGGTCGCGAAATATGAGTTTCTGAGCGTTTAAAATGCTTCTTTCATATGTTTCATGATATAGTTGTTCCGATACTGGGATTTATTATTACTCTAAAGTTATTCAAAAATGCAAATACATGTCAGCTATTTCAAAACGGACTTTAGTATCAAATTATCAGTTTTCAAGAATTTTGTGAAGTGTAGACAGTACTTTAACTGTTCATTCATGACTACTCTTGTAGTTATGCTGTTGTGTACACATCTTGTTAAGAAGTTCCACGCATGTCTATTTACTTTAACGCTTACAAGCTATAAGAATCAAATCACATATAGAGAAGCTAATTGCTCAGATCTCGCCTGTGTAATTGTCGTACATAGAGATAGCGGTTGTTTCTTATCCATAAAAGGCAAATTTATCAGACTTATTATAATCCTTTTTTAAATGTATTTAAGATGAACAATTCAGAAGAATATACCCTGTCACACTAGAAGATTGATCAAATTTTGATGGATTCATTATATAAAGTTTGGTTGAGATTTTTTAGTGTGACAACAGAACAACAGGACATTTCCGTTGTCCCACAATATGTAATTTGGTTAATCTTTTTTTTTATCTATAGTTTTTTCTTCTTGTGTGACAGGGCCTAATGTCATTTTTAAGTGATATCAAGAAAAGTGACTTACCACCAAAGATTTTTATTTAATTTGTTAGAGTAAAATATAAGGAGCTATAATATGTTTTTATGAGTGAGCTTTTAGTGAATGACATGATCGCCTAACGTGTGTCATGGTCTTTAGTTAAGGCCAAAATTAGATGTTTTGTTTGATCCGGCGACTCATAGTTTTTGACATTGATCGCCAAAGGTCCAAATTTGTTAAATGAAATAAAAAGTGAGGCATAAAACTAGGGTGGATTTCTATGCTCTCGCGTTTTGGGATTGGAGAGAAGTTATTGTGAAATCTTGTAGGAATGGACGAAAAACACTTGCGAGTTTGTCTTTTTACACCTAACAAGTTGTTCAGCAGTGGACTTTTATACAAAAGATCCTTTTTTATCAAAGTAAATGGCGGAGTTCGCTAAATGTTGCAATGCTTTTTGGCATGATTCTTACCCAGCGCAAATTTTACGTAAAAATCGCGCTGGGTACGAGATTGGCTTCTACCTTGAAATTATTCGCCGGCAGTAGAATAATAATTATATGCCATGTAAAGAGTACCCAATTAAAACGATGCATCGGACTATGTATATTTCTTTGCAGCACATTTTTTTGCAGCGCATCTATAAAATTTCGTTGGTCCCACAAAAAGAATTTTCAGTCATTCGCCGGCATACAAATTTTCATCGCGCCGGCCTAAGATTCTTGCCCATGCTTATTCTGATATTTTCGTCGGAGGATCACTTTATAATATTTAGCAATAGCCAATTGAAATTAGGCTTCGGGCAACAAAAAAACAAAACAACAGTTGAAACCCTATATCAAGATTGACCATAATGCTTACCTTTCCATTATAGACGAAAGTGCTGATGCAGAACAAATCGAATCTGACAAAGTGTGGGACGCCTTAAAAAAAGAAGCTATTTTAAGAATATTAAAAAACCCAACAAAAAAAGCTGAAGACAATTATATGCTGTTGAGTAAACAAGACGAAATCCCTCTCTCTCGCCTCGCTTACTCTTTGAACGATATCATCGAAGGTCTGATCAAAGAAGACCCAACAACACAGCTCCACCAGCAACAAAAACATTCAGCCAATAAAAAAACGATACACGAACATGCTGATGCAGCAATTTCGAAAAAAGACAAAATTCTCGCGCACCCGCAATACCAAGAGGAAGCGCATAGAGGAAAAGAATCGAGTAATGACGAGCTGAAATGGAAAAGTAAAGATCACGTGATGCAGAAGAGAAAACGCCAATCTGCAAGACCATTTATCAATACACGTTGGGGAGATTCAAGCAAAGTTAAGAACGAGTTAATTGAGTTTGATGACTTACTTGACTTGTCTTTTACTAGATAAACTTTCTCTTTCACCTTCTCTGATTACTTTTATGTCAGAAATTTTAGCGTCTGGAAGTTTTTGCGGATTTCGCAAATGGGCCTCCAATTCGCGAAATTGAATGTTCACGAAATGTTCTATATTTGGACATTTCATAATCAAGACACGTTTTTTTTTACGATTTTCCAATTTAAATCTATGCTATCATAATGTCCATTTCGTTTGATTTGCGAAAATAAATTCACGATTCGCGAAAATTCCTGGACGCGAAAATTTCTGACAATGAAGTACGCTCTCTCTGGTCAATGTTCGAAAAAAAAAATTGTACACTTTTAAAAAGTAAAAGATATGGGACAATACAAAAAGAAAATAACTATTTCGCCAAATACTTGTATGTATAGAGTTTTTTCTTGTTGTGGACTTTTTAAACGGATGATAAGTTATTTCAAGAAATTTGAAAATTGATTATCTTCTGTGAATTGATTGATGAGAAAAATACTAGAGCAACAAATGCATAAGATTCCCATTGTAACAAATCTTCCCAAAAAACAAAGATGGCTTCTATACATATATTTAATCTAAGAAGCAAAATTTATTTGTGAGGTGAGGGGTTCTCGTAATTCCAAGTCTCTTGCTTCTCTATAAAAAAATGCATATTGTTTTTGACCTTTTATCCCCACTCGAATATCCCCCCATTATTAGAGACCAGAAAGTATATTTCCATGGGGGGTTTCAGGCGCATTTCACATTTTTTTCCCTGGGCTGGCGAAACTATTTGATTTGTGCAAAACATGAGATAAAGAGCAACTTGCTCGTATCGTAAATAGAGTTTGCTCTTCCAAAGGTTATATTTTCCAAGGTATTCCAGGGATATTTACATGAGTAAATGGACAGCAGAGGCATTCCAGGGCCTTTCAGGGATTCCAGGTGTCAGTGAACATCCTGGAAATTTATCAGTACTTCATACCATTTTTTGCGCCCAGACAACCACCCACCTAAATATTTTCTATATATATAGTATACCTAAGACAATGCATTAAACTTATTTGCTGATACCAGGCTACACAATTGCTTATAATGTATGAAATATACTATAGCAATCAAAATATTTATCTGACCATGCTACGTAAGATACACTAATACCTTACTCCCTTCAAATTTCGCCTGCCTTAAATTTTCGCTCCCTTTAATTTTTGCCCCTATTGCACCTTCAGTTCGCTTCCTAACCTCAAGGCAGACGAAATTTAAATATCTTTGAAATGCAAGTGTTTTCCACCGAGAAAATACCTTCGGTACAAAAGTCAGCACAAAACTTTTGGCTTTTGACTATTTAGAGCAGACTTACTGCCATGCTGTCTAATTAATCTTTTATTGACGCCTTCCTTCATTATCTCGCTTAGAACGAATGTAGTCAACCCATTTGACGTGCATATGTTTGACAACTGATATTTGTGTGCCAACCTTGATCATAGTGACTGAAAAAGGTTCCTGATATTTTGCGATTGCCAGCCGTTCCAAAGGTTAGGACCCAATTTTCACCTTTCTCGTCCATAATGTAATTGCTAATAAGGACGAAGAGAAGGGTTTGATCGACATTAAGGAGAAATATTACCTGTTTCGAATTCTTTGGTCGTACCCATTAAAAGTTTGCTCCCTTTAATTTCTGTGTACCTCGAGGCAAAAATAAAAGACAGGCGAAATTTGAAGGGAAAAAAATTAAACCCACCCATGATACAGGTTGCTATTTTGTACGATGATCAGATAGTTTCAAGATAATGTCAGGTTGAAAAAAGGGCAGTGTCAGAGAATGGGTTAAAAGAGTCCCCAGACCAGGTGTTGAGATTTCTAGACTTTTTGGACTTCTTTTAACATATTTCGACATTTTTCGACCGCCCATAAATGTCTAAAAATGTCAAAAATGTTGTCCAAAAATATCCAACCCGTAAAAAATGTCAACACCAGGTCAGGGGAGGGGGGTGGGTGGCTAAAAAGAAACGAAAGATAAGGAATAAAGAAACATTTTTGATCATGTTTTATGTATATTATATACATCAAATAAATAAAACCTAAAAAACATCTACATGTACTGAATGTGTGTATCTCTAGAAAAAAAACGTTCTTTTGTGCGTATATCAATATGGAGGTATGCTCAAATATATATATCATCTTTAACCCAAAAGCATAACATCTTGTAAACTATTTACAATGAAATGAATAAAATATCGGTTTTCACGTTTATGTAGAAAAAGAGATTAAACTAACCAAGGTCGAGAATTAGAGAAAAAATTTGTGGAATCGCAGCTCTTGACAATATTACGTTTACATGTGTATTCCCATGGCCATATTCAAGTGACAAAAATTACAGAGCATCATTCATAAGCCAACTATTTAACGATGTAAGCTAAGTAATTCGGGACCCAAGCTTTCTCTTTTTCTACATACGGTATATAATGCATGCTAAAATCCGTAAGGCTTTGACAACACATTACACCATGATCTGATCATCGATTTTCATTATGTAGCAGAAAGCCTAACTTAGATTTGTTAAAATCAATTAATTATTTGCTGAGATAAGGCTATTTTAGTGAAAAATCACATGATGAAAATTGTCAAAAAATGGTGAAAAAATGGGTATCAAATGTTTTACTCGATAAATAGCACTATTTTTGTTTTTCTCTACTAAACAACACTCAATAATATTCCTTCGGGTTTTATTAGTAAAAAATAAAACTTAAACAGTCAGGATATATATCAATTACATCAAATTTGTGAAAAAATCTCCAGGTAGATTCTGGTACTCGGATTTGATTGATTCATTCTTGTTTTTAACAAAGATCAAATGTCTGTATTCATTAAAGTCAGATAAATCAATGAATACTGATTATTTTTAAAGAATATTCAGCTTTTTTACCGTTAACTCTTAAGAACAACTAAATAAAGAGGTCCACGATGACTATTTAAGGCATGATATGTTAAAGCATTATCTGAAAAAGAATAATAGAAACAATAAAGGCTGATTGAATTTAATACCCAGTTTTTGACAATTTTTTGACAATTTTCATGTGATTTTTCACAAAAATGGCCTTATCTCAGCAAATAACGAATGGATTTAAAAAAATCATATATTAAAATTTGAGTTAGGCTTTATGCTACATAATGAAAAAAAGTCATTTGGAAATCGATTACGGTGTATTGTGTTGTCAAAGCCTTACAGTTTTTTTTTTACTCACAAAGAGATCTTAAAAGGAAGATCCTTCTTGTTTTGATCAAAATAGTAGAAAAGAACTCATAACTTAACGCCAGAACAGATTGATTTTAAAATCAATAAAGGAAACTCATTTCTAGAATATAGTAGTTAAGTATTTTCTTCCAATCCTCACAAGAGCGAGTGTTGATAAAAAGACCCACAATTAAAGGAAATGTAACAGGCCTTGCCTTGTTGATTAAACTATCAGTGAATTTCCCATTAAATTGGTTATAAACTGCAAAATAAATTGGTTAACTTGAAAATTTTATCATTTCTATTTTAAACAAAATATCAAATAGTGACATTTTGATTTAGTCCAATCAGAATGATTTTCATAGTTATTTTCAACCAATCAAACATCATATTTACCTGTATTATTTACCCTTATAGTTTTTCATAAGAAAAAAACAGAATAATTAATGATGGCAAATGGGTGACTGTGAAATTGTTAAAAAACATATTTGTTTTTACAACACAAGCTGGTTTTCTTCAGTGAGGAAATTTGAGAGGCTATCAAAACTAAGAAAGTTCACCTCTAATAACTAAGTGAGAAAAATACAATCAAATTAAATGATAAAATGTTACAATTTGCGTGTCTTAATGAGATAGATTAGAACTCAACAGAACAGGAAAAATAATGGTCTATACTAAAACGTTATTAGTATAAATGTTCCACTTTGTAACGAAAGATTATGTTTTTATCAGTGATTTTGACTTTTAAGGTCCACCTAGTGTTTCATGACTACCCAAACTAGAAATATAAACAGAAATGTACTGCCGGCCACGTCAGGAATATTTCACAGGCGTGTGGGAAAGCGATCACACGCCTCTTGTGACATGGCCTGGTACTGAAGATTTACCTAATGAACAGATTTATAGGCATACATTAATTACCAAAAAATTCGGACAATTTAAATTTCGGACAGGCGTTGTCCGGAATTTCAAAGGCTTGCAATTGCTGCCCTGACCCTCATAAGGTAATGGGTACCATAAATCAGCTGCTTATATATTCATGTATTTTTTAACAAAGTAAGAAGTCCTCATTGAATCAGTAAATTTCAAGATATTGTAGTGAATTTTTGTCCAAAATATAAGTATCGTAAGTTTTCGGTAATTAATGTAGATTTATAAACGCAAGAAGAGAGCAAAGAAAAGAAAGAAAGAAAAGTAAAATAAAAAATATATACTAACTTAAAAGACATAAATAATATAAACACAACATGAACAAAGCATATACATATATCAGTTTATCAAAATATAAGCCAAACATATCCCAAGGTCAATTCTTACAATCTTCAGGAAATTTCTTCAAATTATCGGTGAATTTATTGTTCGATCGGTTGGAAATTACATCATTATGATGAATATGAATAGTCCAATTAGCATATTTGTCAGCATTTTCAATTTTTACAAAACATGAAATTATGACACTTTGAATTGGACCAAATGGATTCTTCATGATGTATTTTTCAAACAGAAAATTTACTGAAAATTTGCAATTCATGAAGGGGTCATCTCAAACTTTTGTCTAATTTATACAATTGATTGGCTGGATATCATATCAAGATTTTGATTGCTACATTTAAAAATGTCACAATTCAATGATTGCTTCAAGTGAAAAATGATGATATAATTTTTAAATGAACCAATCATGATCTTCATGACCAAATGTTCAACCAATAAATTGTCTAAATTAGACAAACTTTTTGAAATGATTCCTAACAACAAGAAGAGAAACAGAAAATGTATATCTTATATCAAAGCAAACGAAAAAAAATAAAACCTTTAAATCAAATTTGTTAAATTTTATCCAAAAATCAAATCCCAAATAACATTACTTTCCTCAGATGCCAGCACCGGAGGTCAAGTCATTACGAGGAATTTAAATTATTATTATCATTATTTTATCATTATTTCATGCTTTGATATAATAATTAAACATTAATGAGAAATTTTTACACAAAGATCTACATCTAACATTCAATACAACATCGAATCCAAATAAAAATCAATCCTTTATTTCCATTCCCCATTCATATCAAGAACATTAACAACAACATGAACACTGCAATTGAAACTGTCATAGCAAAATTGATAAATAAGACCCCAATATATATATATATATATATATATATATATATTCTATACAAACTATGCACCAAGTTGTGGCGAAGGAGTAACAATAACAATGTTTGGAACAAACATGAACCCTAAACAAGAGCAGAACTAGGTCTCTTTTGAAAGAATGATCGAGATTTTGCCAACAGCACCAGTGATGTGCAGTGGGGTGCGTGTTTCCAGAGCTAGAGCCTTTTAAGAGCCTGGCAAGTTTAGAAGTAAAGAAAAATTTACAGGGTAAATAACAAAAATTAAGCTAAATGGGCCCAGCAAAAACATTTTCCACATTAACACACATGTTAACATATCAACAATAAAGAATTATGTAACCTTGAGAAATACATGATCCTGTACTCCCACAGCATTGCCACTCCTTCGTAACCAAAACAGATCTAAAATAGGTTTTTTATTCAAATATAAATCTGTGTTGAGATAATCAAAATAAACTGAAGAAAAAGAGAACTCGTCACAAGACAAAAAACGTGGGATAAACGATATCAAATTGGTAATCAAGATATAGCTATCACCAAAATGACCTTTTCATTTGCCCACAGTGGTGGCAGTAGCAGTGTAGGAGACATACAGTTAACATAATTAACAAATCAAGAAAAGAAAACTGTTAAGATAAGTTGTCAATATTGGTGCTCCTTTCCTTAAAAAACTTGCTGCAGGGGGAATTGATCCCTGTGCCCCCAGGTCAAGCCACACCACTGTCCAATTTATTTGTTTACTTATTTTTGCATATTTTCAAGGAAAATGAAAAAAGATTTGTCGTGCATTCATATGAAAAATAATAAGGTATCTGTGTTGGTCCCTATAATCAATAAATCCTAAAAACTCAACTGTGTTGTCTGTCTCCTAGTCTAATCAATAAAACTCAATTAGAAAGAACAAAATGTCGCTTTGCAGTGTCTTTTTTACCGTAATTAATTAAAGAATTATACAAATCTTTCAGTGTATTCTTATCATTACTCTCTTTCCATTCCATCAACATAGCAAATGCTTTTTCTGCTATGTCAGAATAACTCACATGGTCCTTATGAATACTTTCCAGTTTACTATTAGGTACTTTCAGCTTACGTCCAAGATGTCTCCAATAACCAGTGATATCTTTGGAAAGTTCTTCAAGCATATCTTCACTTGGTGGTGTGGAGGGAATATCAGGAAAGAGACACTTTTTTGCCTTGATTTCAGATGGAGTCAATTCTGTCGGTGAAGTATTGATAGTTGTAAGACATGGTCTTTTAGGTGATGGAGCTGATAATCCCATAACTGTAAAATAGAAAAATAAAAATTGAATTGCTTGACAGACCTTACCTTATCGGACAAAAAATTGGCAGTCAAAAATTTGACAGACAAAATTTTCGACACCAAGCCAAATTTTCGACACTTTTGTCTGCCAAATTATGTATTTAAGTTTTAGGAAAATTGTTCTAGACAAATTTAGAAAAATAATTTCTAAAATTATTCGTACCAGTATCACTAGGTCTTTTCTCAGCTGATTCTGTGGTTGATTTAGGTTCAGAATCTAAAAAACAATGAAATTATTCCTAAACGCCCTTTTTTTGAGATAGAAGTTTCTGATGAATGAACTCAGGGAACATTGTTTCATTAAAATTATTTATCTAGAATTATTTTTGTTACTTTATATTGGAGTATTAGGTACCCTCAGATCACACATTGTCTTTTCTTGTCTTATTTTGTCAGACAAGAAATGACAAGATTTGACAAGATTAAACGAGATTTGACAAAAAATGAATGACAAGAAATGAATAATGATATTTGTCAAGATTTGACAATTTTAACGAAATTTAAGATTTGTCAAGATTTGACAAAAATGAATGACTAGAAATGAATAACGATATTTGTCAAGATTTGACGAAAATTGTCAAAATTTGGCAAGATTTGTCAAAATTTGACAATTTCAACAAGATTATTCTAGATTTTTCCATATTTGACAAGATTCAGTGATATAAAATGAGCTTCGATGAGATTTGACGAGATCTGATAAGACCGGTGTGGTCTAGGGGGACCTTTTATTATACTCAATATTTGCTCCTATATTTTTCGTATTTGAAAGGCTATTTTTCCAGGGGAATTCCCATCCCAGTCATTATGTTAAGGGTTAAGTATGTGATTCACAATTTTCTGTAAATTTCTGTAATTTTCTGTTGAAAAAATCAACCAGAAAGAAAATTATGAAGAAAAAAAGATGGGGGTAAACAGTCTAACATCAGATAAACTGTTTACTTAAATTAACATAAACTTACAGGTTCCATAGTTAAGATGATTCAAAATTTCACTACACAAAGTCCCTTTATTATAGCGAAGAGCATCACAACCTTTTGAATGTAAGGCGATCAACTTAAATTTTCTTGTCACTAAACTTCCAGACGACCCAATGTCTGTATCAGCATTATAGAAGATAAATGGTTTCTCAATTTTCGAAACATGTTGATAACTGATTTTCTTTGTCTCTCCTTTTGGATGTTGAAAGATAAAGATATCATCACCAATACAAACATTATCTTCATATTCAAATTTTACTGGTTCAATGCAATAGCTGCTTGTTATGATATGATCATCACAGCCAACAATGGTGTAATCTAAAACCTAAAATGAAATGTAAATAGATTAATACTATTCAGTCATCAGGGGTTCAAAGGGAACCGAGGTTCAAAAATCAAATCTGAATTGATTTTAATTTGAACACATATTCATTTAATCTTAGCCTAACATTTCCAGGTATTCACCATCATTAATAAAAAATGATGGTATTGCAAGCATGCAAAGTTATGTACTATTTATGAAGGTGGTGCTCAAAGGGAACTTTATTTTCACCAATTTTACTCAATACCTTAATATGCTTTTTATTGGTTTGCATGTTCTGCTAATTGCATGATCTTAAGCTATAACTTTTGTAAATATGAAGTTTTTATTTTTCATTTTAATGACATTATTGATTCAAAGGGAGCCTCTTTTGTTGATCTAAGTGAACTTTACATGTTCGTGCAATCTGACAAACCCTCTAAATTCTAAATATTTGCAATAAGATTTTCAAAAAATG
>JAUKPT010005439.1:0-10428 GCA_032273505.1 Nanomia bijuga | reverse complement strand
TGTTCGTTTTTCTTGTATGAGCCCATTTTGGAATTCCCCTGATAAGGCCTTTCAAATAAGCCTAAATGTAGACTTTTTTGAGTGACATCCCTATCAGAGCCTACAAGTATCACTGGGTAGAATTACCTCTTTTTGCCTTTATCAAACATTATGTATAATGGGTTTTCTTAGGTTTACTACAAAATCATGATATGATGCTTCAGAAAACTAAATTGCAGGTTACTTCAAATGTTTCGTTTATACAAAGAATTCTGCATTTGTTTTAGATATGGATGTAATAAGGATTTGCAATACTTAGGTACTCAGGGATATTATAGAAACACTGTCTGATATTAATATATAAACGTTCATGTTTGTCTAGTAATGTTGTTCTGTTTTTTAAATCCCCATATTTACATAAAGTCCCCTTACTGAATAAAGTCCTTAATAAAGACTTGAAAATTAATTCTCCAATCCTAGAGACAACAGTTGTATTTCGAAATATTGTTTGGTCAAAGTCATCGACAGCCAAAAACTGTAAAAGAAAAAGGAAAGGAAGTCTAACTAAATATTGTTCACTGTATGCACATGGTGCACAAATGTTTGATTATGATCCATCATGATTGGAGAAAATATCAAGTTACAGGGCATGTTCTGGAAAGTCTTGGCTGTACTTTTGGAAACTTCTATAAAAGAAGAGGGAGGGGAAGGTTAACTTAAATGCATATTAGGGGGAGGGGGTTGTAAATGTACTTACGCATAAAAGAAATCTTGCATCAGTTTTTTTAGAAAAAACATTACTTTTCACTTTTCATCAATAGAAACTTATCGTAGAAACTATAATAACCAATTCCATTCGTACATACTATGTGGAAGCCCCCTTTCTAGTCTGGAAAAGTTTCAACATGGTCTCTTTTAAAGAGAAATTTTGTTGTTCTTTCAGGTTCTTTTCTCATTGCGTATTTCTTTGATCACACAGCATCATAAATACATTTTGACTTTCAAAACCTTTCTGATCACCGACATTCCAGAAATCTTATTTTCAATTATGTTCGACAAACTGCATTTTAGGATATTTCAGAGCTCTGTCAATTTTGTTGAAAATAGTGTTGGGAAGCCTGTAATACAGTAATGTAAACGGAAAAAATATCTGGAATCATGTCCTCGCTTTTTTTGAAGGGGAGCTGGCATCTTCGGAAAACGACAAGAAGGGGGGTTGGCAATTATGCTGTAGGAAGGGTTGCTGTAGGGAGGGAGGGATTTTACATGTCTAAAATTTTCAATTTATTAAAATTGTGTATGTTCTACGGTTAGTTTAAATATAGTTCCAATTTAATGGTAGCAACCAGGCAGCAAACCTTTCATTTTTCGATATTTTCAGGGATATTTGGAATTGTTACGTAATGAGGGTTCCCTTTAACGCTATTAAATAGAGAGTTCTCCGGTTAGCTCAAACACACACTAAAGGGAATAAAATCGCTAAAGAATTTGAACTGAGTTTGTGTTATTACAATATATTATCACATTTTATAATGAAAGACCTTATATATACTATTGCTTATACATATAAAACTAAAACAGATTTGTCACACTGAGTATATATTACAGTTCAATAACTACCAATTAATAACCAATTTTGGAAAGTTTATGTATTCACATTGCCACAGATAAGAAAATAATGTCTATTTATTGTTTTCCAACATTATCATTCGGGGTGAATATCTAGTTACCAAAATCTCTGATCCAAATTCCATTAACATATATTCAAATATTATTATTATTCCAAAATCCACTTGCAAAAAATCACTGTTCAGAGTTCCAGAATTCTATTATTCGTTATATTATTTATAAATTTGTCAACTTCAACTTTGTGCCTTTCTTAATTCTTCCATCATCTTTACTAACAAAATTCATTTAATATTTGTATGGTCTTCACTAAGTTATTTCTCAAACACTCCACATTTTTAGGTATTAGTCCCATTAGAGGTTAGTCGAAGACTCACTAGTTCTTTCAAAAACTGTTCCTTTTCAACCCAGAAATCTATCAAGGAAATTGATAAAGAGATTTGCCTATTTCACTTAGTTTTCAGAACATGACTAGTCCATTGCTTATTTGCTAAGGAAACATTTCATGGCATAATCTATTTTCAAGCCACTCAAGAGTACAAGATAAGGCTTACGTAGAAATTCACTCAGAAGATGCTATTTCCCTATATTATATAACTTAAAGTCTCACATTCAACATGCTTCAGATAGCAATCTAATCTTTTTCACTTTTTGTTGCATTTGCCACCAGTTTCCTTGGCTTTGAATTAGAAACATGTTTTTTCACTTAATTGCAGTCAGGTTGTTGTTGTTGTTGTTGTTATTGAATAAATAAAAAATATAATGTTTTTCACTTTTTGTTGCATCTTCGGTCAGGTTGCTGTTTTTTTTAATAAAGTTCTTATTGTTCGTTTTTTTTCAATTTTTTGCTCAATAGGAGGTTTTTAGATTAAAATGATATGGATTTTTCACTTTTTGCTTGCATTCTTAGGTTGTTGTTGTTTGATTGAAATCTTTTTGCTTTATTGCTGCCATGTTGCTGGTTTTAAAATTAAATTGCTAATGATATCACTGTACAATTGCAGTCAAAATATTGGTGTTTAATCTCTATTTTTTAATTATAATCTTTTTTGTTGCACTTTGTGTCCAGGTTATTGGTTTTTGAATTGAAGATCCTTTTTTCACTATTTGCTTTCAGGTTACTTTTTTTTGTATTGAAATACATGAGAATAAAAGTTCTGTAAAATTTTGAATGGGGATTTTTACATTGGGAAACTCTTTACAAACTCAGATATTTTTCCTATTTTTTAAGATATTTTCTATGTTCCTAATTTATTAACTTAAACATATTTTACTTTAATTTATTTATTATTTATAATGTGTCCTTTTTCCAACAGTAAATATGATGATGGAAAGCCCCTTCCAGGAAAAGGGAAAGGAAATGGTATTACCAATTAGTGATGATGGGGGTGGTGGTAGTAGATTCTACCAAAACATATACCGTTGTCATATTACTAATTAGGTCAAAACAGAATTGCAGGCCTCACAGTTCTCATAAAAATTCATAAGTTTGTCATTGATTTTGAAAAATTGGAAAAGTCGTCATAGTTAGTTAAAAAATTTGACATTTTGTTATAAAAATCATAAATTTCTACATAATTCTTCTATAATCGTTTTTTAAGAGATTTGGTTTGGTTGATGGTTTCTAATTTACAACTGTTTCTCTTATGGTAGAAATTTATTGAAAGACCTAATCGGAGAAAAAATTGTTTTTTCATAAGTCCTAATGTAAAACAATTACAATACTACGCTAATTACTCACGTGTAATTACGTTAAAAATTTTCCATCATAACATTACGAGTTATCAAGCTATCAAATTCTCTCTGGTGTAATAATTATGGGCACGCTACAACATGAGTATCACGTCAAGACAGGCTAAAATCATGGTATTTTGGGGTGAAAATGGAGGAAATTCCCCAATTTTGGGCAGAAACATATATTTCTTTTTATTTTCATAACATTTTCAAATTATGTTTTACCTGTGACAGTTTTTTGAGGGTACATTTTCGAACTAAATTCTTCTATAACGGCATGGCGCCATCAAATTTTGCCTCCCATTGACACAAATGTACCACAGATATAGGAGAAAGAGTAAAATGTTTGTGTCATTCTAGCGGAATTTTGGCCGGTAACCCATTTTTTTTTTCATTTTTAGATGTGGATGATGTAATGATTAAAATTACGTAAAAATGCGGCAAATAGTTGTTTTATTTTTGAATGATATGTGACAATAGAGCTATTACCAGACAATATAAAAGGATACAACATTTAGGGTTCGTCATTTTTTGGCCGGGTAGGTGGGTTGAGGAGAATGTTTGGGGGAATGAAATTTTGAAATTATTAGAAAATCTCCTCAACCCACCTACCCGCCATAAAAAAATGTCGAACCCCTTATAGAAAGTTTGAACTACACTTGAACACGTGAATTGTGACTGAAATATTTGTTCCAACCTTCTCTATGTTTGCTTCCCTTTCTCAAGATTGCGTGGTCCGTTTGCCTTCTTCTTTAAATATGTCATAGAGATTGGTAATTGCTTTCACTATGCTCAATCGGAATGAAATATAAATAATTTTTCGTGTATTTCTCTTGAACGTCCGTTATTTCAACATTTAAGTAGACTAGTGCTAGTATGTACGTGAAGCAAAAATGCTCGAATAGAAATCCTTTTATAAATTACTACTCATCAGTTTACATCAAGCAAAGAATTTTTCTTTATTGGTTTCCTTGCAAAAAATGAAATAGAGAAATAGCTTTTTCAGAGGGCGTCAGGGCGTTATTGTTGAAGAGAAAGCTAGATACAGATATCTACCTTTTTATCAATTTATTCTAAACAAGACTTTGATTACAATATTATCCGGTTAATTTTGTTTGCATTCATGAAATACCGATACATGGTGATTAACATAAGTCCAAGAATTCAAAAACATCTTTTTATCGAGGAAAGATAAAGTGTTATCTAGAAATAATATGTAATCCACATTTGGTACTATATTTGTTGAAAAGAATATTCGGCTTATATCAAGTGGTAGCCATTGTTGATACAATGTGCTCAGTAAGTAAGGCAAAATAGATTGAAGATTTCTTAAGATATTACGCTTTTTCAATCTAAACATTAAATACAAACAAAGAGGAAATTCTTTATATTTTATCCAAATAGAAGATAATTTTTCAGATTTTCAGTTTATCTTATTTCATATTTCCTTCATATTTCTTCCATCTAGGCATGTGACTTTATCGTTGACAATATATATTGTTTTACCCAAATTCTCCTTTATCCATTTTTCCACTGCATAAATATGGGAACACACCAATAGTATTTCATAATATTTCATAGACATTTTCTCCAAATTAGACCAAACCTTTTATTGGAGCCAACTAAATTTTCATTTCCGCCCCTTTTCTTACATACATTTAAACAAATAACTTATGATCGACTTCAATTTCGTCTTAAAAAGAAGAACTTCCCAAAAGTTGGAATAAAATCCATGGTTGACTACAATAAAAAACATTCTTGAATGCGTAATGATTTATTTATCAACTTACTAGATTTGAAGTTTTGATTGATTGGTGTTTTTAGGATCTATTCTACATTAATCATTTATACTTAAATCCGAAAACCATGTAATAAAAATAATTTATCTCACAAAATCAAATCATATATTAAAGTTTGCTTTTTCATTAAATATACTCCTTCCTTTTTCTATATTCATGGAGATTTTAGTTCAGTAAGTCATCACGTAAATCTATACTTATCTATAAGGAAATTGAAATTTTCGAGTTTTTCCAATATCCTATCTTTCGTGCAGCAATTCATCTGGACAAACCGTATAGGAAGATGGAAAGCCAAAGAAGAATGAAAATCACGATAAAAATAGATGGATTATCGATGGAAATACATCTGATATGGTTTTTAATAGAAGTGTGTTCCATATTTGAGTATCAAATGAGCATATGAGCCTTGCTACATGCGGAACAGTCGGCTTAACTGGGTATTGGATAATGACTCGGAGCAGAGGGTTTGGATTTGGAAAGTTTTTTGAAAATGTCTAAGGACTTAGACGCCCTAAAATAGTTCTGTATCCTTTAAAATAAACACATCATTGCCTGTTTGAGATATCAACTATTCCAATCTAGCCCAGCCTTGTAGTTTTTTTTTATCAAATCGAAGTAGGGAACATAAAATCTTTGATTTCCTTTGAGCGTTATGAATCGGTTGGAATGAATAGAAGATGTAATTACTTTCTGTATTTTTGATATGTATAAAGATATATGAAAGGCATTTGACAGGTCGAAACTAAATATTTTGATGAAGTTCTTGTATGTTTGTATAACATGGAAATAAGCATGCAGGGTGCAGAAACGTATCAAAAACATGCGACGTTATGTTGACAAAATCATCCATTTTTGAAGTGTTTAAAACAAAGAATTGAAATTAAGTTCATGTAAAAATATTTTTAAGTTCTTCAGGTACTTTGTTAAAATCGAAGTAGAAAAATGTTTGTTTGCTTAAGGAAGACTTGTCGTTTCTTTTAAAACTTTTCTTTCGCCTCTATCTATGTGGTGGGGGTAAGGAACAAACATCCAATAATTTGGTACTTGCATGTTTTTACGTCCTTCTTGAAAAAGTGGGGTCCCAAAAATTTAAAGAAAGGGATTTAAAAAATAGATGAGTAATTCTGATATTTTATTTACTGATGAAGTTCAACAAAGATTTATATATTGAGCTAAAAACCATGTGAGTATGTAGGATAATTCAAAGCTTTCAAATGATACCATTATGAATATTCTTCCATAAGAGATAAAATCATATGCCTCTCGACAATTTCTTATCTTAAAACCTTTTAGTATTGTTCTGATAAAGAGGAATCTAAAATTCAGTATCGATTACCTAATTTCAAACTTTCTGTAACACTTAAAAATAACCGAGACATCTTCGAAATATGATTAGTCTATTCAAAGATAAGTCTTCGATTTCCTTAAAAAATTGAGATGAAAAAATTACTTTATCAATTTTCTTTCATGATTATGTGGACCTTGTCGACTAATCAATTTCAACTTTATGCAAGAAATTGATGAACTTCATCATTTTTATATATAGGTTTTTCCTATAATTATTTTTTTTTTTAAATGTATTGAAAATGGGCTTTAAAAAATGTAAAAGAGAAATAAGTAATCATCAACAATCATCATGAAGCATGATTTCTGTGATACATTGTCGAAAGCAATATAATAGAGGAGGGACGAGTTACTAGACTCCACCTTAAATCTATATCCAATCTCCCAGTTAGTTATGACAATCAAAATTCTTGTCATATCGTGATGGATTTATAAAAAAACAAGCCCAAAAAGAGGAAAATATTTCTTCCTTTTTTATTATTTTAATTTGACGCCAGTTTTTCTTCCTCTTCTTTTCATCAAATTATTCATCTTCTTTATTACATTCCACCCGTTGAATTCCCCTATCAATAACCAAGAAACAAAATCCCATTTCTTTCCTTGTGAGCCTGCGTGTCTTTGGATCTGCATCCAATGACGTCCCATCCATAGGACACAAAAGAGGACCCTGTGAAAAGATTTCATTCTGTGATTTTCACATTAAAAACTTTAAACAATTTCATAAAATCATAGTTTAGTTGATAGTTTATGTTTTATTGCAATCGATATGCACGCTGGGGTTCTTCTTAATAATTATTTCCACAGATAGTAATCATTAATTTATCTTCTTCCCTCCCACAGGTGGGAGAAAGTTCAACTAAGTAACGCGCATCTCTCGTTATCACTATTATTTCTTTCAGTAAACTTATAAAACATTTATTGGAGAGGCCGAGCTCATTTATATCTTTATTTACAACATGGAATATTTAAGAAATTAAACATCCCATTGCCTCTATTTGTTTTTTTGCTTAGTCTCAACAAGAAATGTTTTTCGTTTTTTTGAAAGAGTTGAAGATATCAGATTATGTTTATTAATTCTTCTTTATTTCTTTTTCATTTTTCCATATTTCTATTTTCATTTTATAGCTCTTCGACGCTACTAAACTAATTCCATCACAAGAAATGAAAATGGAAAAAAAGACACGTTAATTAATTCTCGAGAGAATTGATAAAAACAAGAGAGACCAACTAAATTATTCACACCCGGTTTTTCTTAATTTCATCACGTGTCTTAAATCGAGGCTGGCTATTTGAACATTTGAACAACAATAGACTCGTATTTGTTGAGACAATCAAACATCAAACAAAAATAGAGTTATGTGATGTCGGTATGTAAAGAGAATGCAATGTACCTAACTAGTTTTATTTCCAAGTTGTTAAATATATTGGAAAGACAGGTGTACCCAATGCACTGTGTATTTAAAAACTTCAATACAGTAAAAGAGTAAAAGAAAGCATGACATATAAGTAGTAACTAAATGTGTATTTTGCATTATTGGTACTAAAAGAAGAAGAAGAAGAGGAAAACAGGAATTGTAGTATTGTATATATATTACTGGACTTTGTATATTAATTTTTTCAATACATAAAGTCATTATGCCGAGGGCTTTTTTATTGAAGAAATACAGGAAAGAGTGTTTTTATCAACGAAATCGTGTTAGCACTACTCACGAACCAACAAATGTTGAATCGAAGGATCAGTTGTGCAAGTACTCTGCAAGAAGTTATGATGCGAATCATCCAGCACACTTCTCTATAAAGAACGATTCTGCTCTACATCTCGATTTCGAAGAGTTGTTTATAAATAATAGACCTGATTCTGAATTTTCCATAATTGACAATGAGCAGAAGAAGTATATTCATGAGAAAAAGGAGAAAGAAATTTTAGAAATTGGCAAGACAGTTGAGTCCCATTATCTAGTAAACATACCTAAAGTTAAAGGTCCACTACCACAATCAAGTTTTAACTGTAAACTCTGTTGGCAAGTATATACAGATGCATTGTCTTTAGCAGAGCATAAATGTTCCGGTATCAAGCACGTGGAACATAGATGTCCAGAATGTAGTAAGGTTTTTAGTTGTCCTGCTAACCTTGCATCACATCGCAGATGGCATAGACCAAGATCACCCTCTACGAACAGACCTCGAAAGATGAATAAACAATATGCACCAAATTCTTCAAAATCGTCAATTAAGGATATTGGTGCTAAAAATAGTCTCAAATATTCATCTGTATGGAATAAACTTTCTAATGTAGAGTCCATATTCAAACCTTATAATAAGAAGTTACATCCTGCTCAAAATACAGTGAATCCAGATTCTGCATATCATCATCATAATAGTATGAAGAACAGTCCAAAGATAAGTAACCATCAAAGGACACATAAAATGGATAAAAATGTAGAACTAGTCTCAGACGAGCATAAAGGTTACATGGACAGCAAATGTAAAAAACTTAATTGTAAGGAATGTGGAGAGAATATCTCTCTTCTCCTTTACTTGCACGAGCAAAAATAGCACCTGTTTACTATAAAGTTGTTCCGTTAATTTATCTATTCTATTTATTTTTTGTATTAATTGTTGTATAAACCAGAAGAACTTGCATTTGTTTTCACATACTTTACATTTTTTTACCAGTGAATCGATGTATTATTAATTTCTCGCTTAAATGGTACCCCAATCAAGCTGGGCTAGATATTTGATCCACCATTATATTGTTAGCAGCTGTAAGTTGAGGTACCTTTTGCAACTATGGCTACCGTGCATCGCATTGAAAGGTATTTTGTACAGGTGCAATTATTTCTAAAGTATTTAGGTAAATTATGATAAATTGTTTTTGATGCCCCTCGCCTGCAAATCAATATGTCTGAACTTTCTTAGAGCTGAAAAGTCGAAAAGACAGAAGCCTGTGATTTCAATATGTCACGAATAAGAAGAGTATATCTTGCTGGATAGACTTCAATTTTGCAGAATCAACCATGGCAAACTATATGTAAATATAGTAGGCCATGAATCAACAAATTAACTGCAATAGTTAGAATGATAATTGATAATCGGATTGTATTGAATTTGAATTTAATTTTACATTTATACAATGGAAATGAAGAAATGTACATTTTAATTGACTATTTAATAACAGGGCGTATACAAGGTGACGTCAAAGGTTTATAAAATATGATTATTACCGGGAAAAATGGATTTTTTCTTCCTCGCGTGTTTTTCAATTCATGAGAAATTTAAGTCAAATTTGGATGATGTAAACCGGTTTTAATATTTTCCTTCGAACTTGCCGAAACAGCGCTGATCGCAATAAATACGTCTATACAGTTGACTATACAATAGACTCTCTATAACTCGACTCTTTACTACTCGAACCTCTCCCTAGCTCCCTAACGGTGCAGAATTCCTAATAAACACTTTATTACTCGACTCTCTAAAACTCGAAACTCAACGATTTTTTTTTGTTTCTTCGCATATTTTCTCTCTATCACTCGAGCACCCCACATTTTCATAAATATTTCAATGATTAAAACTTAGTTTTATTTTGCTATTTTGATAATGTTGAAAGGGATTATTGTGGAAGGAAACAAGCTACGAAGTTATTATTATCTACAGAATGACAGGCTCAAAATATTGTGTTTTGTCATTATCTAATCCACAAAATTATATTTTTCTTTAGTTCGATCAAAGAATTTGTTTCCATTTCATAGAAAGGTAAAAAATACATGTAAACCGGTCATTGATATAAAATTTCTGGAAATTTTCCCAACTCTCAATTACTCGAACCTCTCTATAACTCGAACGTTTTTTTATCCCCCTGAGTGTTCGAGTTATAGAGAGTAAAACCGCAAGTACACTGAATATTCCCTATCTAGAGGCTAGAAGTATGCGATGAGCCAAATAAGCC
>JAUKPT010005438.1:0-10428 GCA_032273505.1 Nanomia bijuga | reverse complement strand
GTATAGTTTTGTAATGTATTTTTACGATTTTTTCTTTTTTAATGGCAAATAAATGTTTGATTGATTGATTGATTGATAATAGTGAGACAAAGTTGTGACACATATGATATCAATCATAATTTATTCAATGCGAAATTCGGTCCTTAATTCTTGTTTTTAAGCCCAAATTGGCCCAAAAATAGCAAATTTCTATAAAAGTCGATAAATTAAAACTAAAAAGTCATCTATACATGGTATAATTGAGTTCTTATAATCGTGAAACATAATTTGTCCAATGTTAAATTTCGGCCCAAATATCTTATTTTGGGCCCAAATTGGCCCCAAAATAGCATATTTCAATAAAAGTCAATGAATTAAAGCTGAAAAGTCAACTATACATAGTAATATTGAGTTTTTATAAGTGTCCCATTATACCTATTCAAATCACAAGACATTCCTGATATTATTATGTCACTTGTAACGTAAACACCTCTACTTGAAGATGATTTTAACCAAACATCGAAACGTTTAAATAAAAGGTGATACTTAAAGAAATGTCTTGTATTTATAATGACAACATTAATAATGATGGTGCTAAAAGAATTCGTGATGGTATAAGGTAAAGAAAAGAGAATTAAAAAGAAATGACAATTATCACGAGAAGGAAAATCATTTAGAATCTTTGAAGAACTTTATAGTCAAACACAGAATTTCTTTGTTATCAACTTAGTTGAGTGACTGATGACTGTAAAAATATAGGTCGACGTCAGAGAACAAATTGTTTTTATTAATATGTTGTGAGTCTTTCCAAGTAAAATGGATGGTAAGTAGAATGAAAAAAATATTTTTTCTCCATTTTTCTCTGAACAGAGTATGCAGCGTGAGTTCTTTTGTTGTTCTTTGGACATACTGGTTTTATTATAAGTAATTATGGTAAATTGCTTCCTTGAATAAGCAGTCACGACATTATTTATCCGTCCACAATGTAAACAATTCTTTCTCTGTTGGTAAGATTTTCGATATCCACGATATCTGTTTTTATTAAATACTTTGTGTACATTTACTGCCACCTTTCCTGACATATTGGTTTGAAGCATGGCTGAATTCAGATTTTGATGTTATTGAATTAACCTCTGGTCTGTCTTCATCGCAATGACAGTTTTTAACGCATCGTTGTATGATAATGTTTCCTTAGATAACAATTTGGATTCGATACTTACACTGTCATTGTTATTGATAATAAAGCAGACATGTAAATTTACTATTTGTCAGTCATGAATTTGTGTAGTTTAATTTTAAGTTCATTATATGAGAAAGGGGACATATTGGAATTTTCTTGTGATGGAGTGTAGACCGTTTTAATTTAAGAAAATGATAATGAGAAGCGTCATTTTTAGTAATTCATTGAATTTTATTTGCAAATTTTCGCCAGCAGTTGCTAGCATAATCAGATATAAACTGTCACCAAGGGATTCATTACATAGTGGGCGTCAAATGTTAAGATTCAATGTAAATGAATCTTTTTGTTTTCTTAAAGCTTGTTTCTTTTTTTTGATAAAAAGAGATTCAGCAATCTTTCGTTTTTTTCGGTTCAGGTTAGTTCTAAGAACAATAAAATCATCTGAAAAGGGAGGCAAATCATTGTTTGCCTCAAAGTACAATTGAAGATTCCTTTGAAGATTCCTTTTCTTTCATTCTCTTTTCCAATCTACATTTTGTTTCACCAGCATAATGAATACTCGAGTTCAGGTTTTTGTAGTAATAGATTTTTGTTGATTGGATCTTTGAGAGAGAAAGGCGAAGAAAGTTTTCTGCAAGTGTAAACGACCTTCATGTTCAACTTCTCTGCGATTCCTCTTTTAAGCTCCTTCACGACTTGTTCATCTTGCCAGCAAATGGTAGAAAAATAATTGGTTGACTGAGTTTGTCAGCTTGTTGTCTTCCATGTACTTTGGATGGATGGTTATGGACTAGAAACATTTTGCTATTTTAACGATGTTTTAGACATTTTCAATCACTCTCTGTGAAAAACCATTTCTTTCTTTAAATACTGGTTGGAGTAGACATTTTCATTCTTTTTTATACCTGCTGATGCTAGCAGCCGCTGGCGAAAATTTGTAAATTAGATTTAATAAATTACTAAAAATGATGTATCTTTTAATTTTTTTTGTTAATTAAATTGATAGCCGAAAAGTGTTTTAATGTAATCCTAAGGAAGTATGGTCTGAACTCACTAAAGAATGTAAGGAAGTTTGAAAAACTTACCTTACGTTACAGTTACGAAAAGATAAACTGTGATTTGAAATTCTTGCTATGATGCAGAAAAGAAAACATGCATATTTCAACAACAAAAGAAAACAGGTAGATCAATTTAAAGAAAATTTGACAGTGAAGATGAATGATGAGTTAACATTTACGGTGTCCTAGTCTCTTCAAAATAGAATCAGAAATACCGTCCGACGAAAGAAAGAACGATGAATAACAACTCACAATTATAAATTAGAGAAGATCAAATAAGATAATCAAGTGCAATTGATTTTGGTAAGAATGTTTTTCATAATTTTCATCATAACTTGTCTGACCAGGAAATTAAAGCATTATTATATGGTATTGGTCATTACATTCCAATAAAAACAGACAAAAACGTGTAGAAGTTAAGTTTGAATATTTCTACAATAGCAGACATTCTGATACTGCCAACTTGACGGAAGATAAAAGATTGTTTGTCAAATCAAATCTCTTTAACGTATGTAAACAATTCATTGGTATTAAAGTTCTGTATAAATACAAAAATGTAACTGGCAACTTATCAAAAGATAAGGCAATACACATTCTTAAACACGATAAGGATAGAGGAATAATCATTCTTAACAGCTCGATGATGTTGAATAATGTGACAAGATTTTGCAAAACAAGCAATTTTAACAGTTAGATCATGATCCAACCACAAAGTTTGAGAACAAAGTACAACTGAAGATAACTCAAGATAAAATACCGACAAATTAATGTTGTTGTGATGGGTAATCTGTTAGGTAATTACGAATTTATTTATGATAGATTTGGAAGAAAAGCATTTTCCCACCAAAGCAAATATACTACTGAATTAGCAACAGTATGTAGATGATACTTAATGTTACATAAAGGAAAAAAATATGGTGACAAGGAATCTACAATTGTAAAGTACCTTAAGGCAAAAAAAAGATTCACCTTCTTCTTTGGAAGATTTTACTGTTCTAATCACCTGAACAGGCTAAAACGAAATATAGCTGAATCTCTTTTTATCAAATAAAAGTAACCAGGTTTAAACAAGCAAACAAGCAGACTATAGTCTGTATCAAAATGAGATGCACTTCCCACATAAATAAGTTTTTTGAAGGTATTTTTTAATATTTTTGATACTTTTTTATATTTTTGATACTTTTTTTTTGTTCGGAAGCCACATAAAAGCACTTGATTGGAAAATAAGAAGAACATTTTTATAGAGTGGAAAATATAAGGAAAAAATAAAGATGAAAGATTATCAACAGGGGGTC
Source organism: Nanomia bijuga (assembly GCA_032273505.1). Classification (NCBI taxonomy): domain Eukaryota; kingdom Metazoa; phylum Cnidaria; class Hydrozoa; order Siphonophorae; family Agalmatidae; genus Nanomia; species Nanomia bijuga. The sequence continues at coordinate 6,916 of JAUKPT010005438.1, read as the reverse complement.
AAAATTAAAGGGGGCAAACTCCATTTTTACTGATTTGGATATGTATGAAATGTTGTCAGTGTCAACGTTTTAGCTTTCCATGTGTGTGTGTGTGTGTGTGTGTGTGTGTGTGTGTGTGTGTGTGTGTGTGTGTGTGTGTGTGTGTGTGTGTGTGTGTTTCTTTTATCCTGCAACTTCATGCCAAGGTTCAGAAAGATCTCATGACCATTTTGAGAAAAACCCTATAGCAATATACCCCTGTTTTTGACATACCAGTGGAGAAAAATTCTGGCTATTGTAAGCAAGAGGAGTAGAGAGATTATTTCCTCACTGAAGCATATCCAAACCCTTTATTAATTGAAGCGCAAGGACACAGATCATTGATAAACATTCTAAAGTTGATACAGAAATTGAATCTGTTACAACTAAATCATGAACTATTTTGACAGTATGTCAATTGATCAAGGCTGAATAATGTCCATCAATTGTTGCAGTAAATTGAGGGGTTGTAATTTTCAAAAAAAATCATAACATTTAACAACAGGTTAGATTTAAATTTAATAATTAATCTGGAATAATAGCAGATATAAATAGGAAGAGTTCGACGTGAGAAACTGAATAGTTTAAAGTAGGTGTTTAGTTTTATAAGAATAGATATGGAGTTCAAAGACCTATCTAAATACATGACTCAAGAATACCTTGATGCCCTCATTCATCTATAATTATAAAGCAGAACAAATCATTCAACAAAAGCGAGATATAACCATTATGATAATTTTTCATGAAGCGAACTTTAAAGTATGAATTGAGCTAAATATCCTTCTAACTGCAAGATTGAAAAAATAGGTAACTAGAATAGATCTACATTGTCCACATTGTTAAGTAAATTTTGAAATATAAAAGCATAAAAATTCAAAAAAATGCAATACGAAAATTTCTCAATATCATCAGAATTTGATGTTAATGCACTAAATTTGACTTTGACAGAATACATTTTCTAGAATTATAACTGAACTGAAAAGAAATTACGGAAAACTAGCAACCATACAAGAATCCCAAGTTGTGGGGTTGGGGAGATTTACGCACCTCCAATTGCTCGCTACGGCTTTTCGAGCATATATATATATCAATGGTTCCCCATGAAATCAGGGAAATCCTTGAACCAGAACCATGTTTGAAAAAACAGGAAGCTAGAAGTGGACCCGCCGGAGATACTACTTAACAATTTTATAGCTGAGATGTTTGCTTGCTGGCTTGAATACTGGCTGGCTGGCTTTCTAGAGTGCATACTATCTGGCAGGTATATTGAGTTACATGATATATTCATTTGCTATATTAGCTTCCTGACTTGCTGGTTTACTTGCTGGATGGCTGGATTAACAGGCAAACCTGGACAAACAAATAGGTAAAGGAGTTAAGAAAATAGAAAATAAACAGCAGAAGTGGTATAACTGACGATTGAGTTCAAACTTTCATGATCTTGGGATGGTGATTGTTTGGTATAAAAAAACAATTAAAAAGAGCTGAAAAAAACATGTATTTCAATATCTTTGTTGCTAATAATTACATCTCTTTTTTAAAATACAACTGAATAAATTATACATCTTAATATATATGTTGCTAATATCTCTTTTCTAAAAAATAAATAAATAGGAAAATACATTTTAAACAACATGAAATAGCTTGTACATAAGCGTTACCAACATTCACTTCTAATAGTAGTAAAAGGAAGTAAATATCAAGAAGAGTGGAAATGATTTCACATATTGGTATATCAAATTAAAAGTAATCATCTACTTTGAGACTTCTATTTTGAGGCTTTTTCAATGGTAAATAGAAAAAAGTGGCGAAAAGTTAAATAGCAGTTGTAGCCATGAGAACCTTTCAACGAATCTAAACAAACAGAGGAGTCAAGAGAAGAAGACAAAATATTGAAAATAATGATTTAGACTTCAGAAAACCCAATCTCAACGTTAAATGTTAATAAGAGTAGTACTTTGATATTTTTCAGTATGAAACCAAGTCCAATATATTGAAATCGTTGAAATACTGAACCAGACTTCTCTCTAAAACAAAACCAAAACATTTTGAAACAAAGGTCTATCAAAATGTTAACAAAATATAAACAAAACCAAGACCTCTTGTAAAAGGTCTATCAATAATAGTATTAGCGTGAGAGCTCAGAAATATGCAAACTTGGGAACAAATTTATAGTAAGCTATATTTGGTATCAAAAGAAGCGCAATTTAATGGAGAATAACATACTAAAGATCCCCATTCATAGCTACTTGGGGATTTTCGTTACGTTATTTTAAGTGAAAGGTGGTATTCATCAAATTTTGAACATTATTTGGTAAATTAAAATAAAATAAAATATTAAATATCTTTATATGTTCAGTTTTGTTTAAGGTTCACCAGCTGCACATTTTTGTACCTTATTATCAGAATGTGCTCAAATGATTTACTTTGACTAAACAGGTCAGTAAATTAATATACCAGAAAAATATGATTCTATGCAACTCTCTTACGACAGGTGTAAATGCAATGCTTTCTGTTGTTATTCTTTTATAACAAACAACATAAGAAACTGATTTCTTTTATTCAAAAACTGTCTATTAACAATTAACAAATTTTATATTTTAGTTAATTATAAGAAATATAATGGAGTTATTGCAAAAAGAAGAAATATTGTCGTGTGATTGATGTAAGCATCGGAAGATGAAGCATAAGAACAGCTTGTTTGTATTAACAAATAGGTATATATCTACTAACTCGGCGTTTTATCAAATTTTATCAAATTAGTTTTGGACTGTTAACTTTTTGGACTATCAACACCGTAAAGTTTTTTTTAAATCTTTATTTTTATAAATATATATGAGGGCGCACTCAATGGTTTTAAAAGTGAGGGTGTCAACCTTTTTTATTTCTTTTTGAAGCATTTACTGAACAATTAACATATTATTTAGCTAAAAAGGGGGAGGCATGCCTCCTGGCCTCCCTGATTGCATGAGCCGTGTATATGGACTGTTCTTATGTCTACTTTTCAGATAAAATGGACGAAGAAGAAGAAAGTGACAGTCAATTTATAATTTGTTCCGAAAAATTCATTCAAAATGCAGATAAAGTCTCTGTTAGCGAAAAAGGAATGAATACCATTATCAAGGCCTGCCAGTTTCGGAATGATACGGACAAAGAACATGCCATAAAACAAAAACTGCAATCAAATAAACTAACCACATGTACACAGCAACTGTAGAAAAAGATACACAGACCTGAGAGAGATTGATGTAAACACTCCCCCTGCTAAAAAGTTATGATCGTGACAATCAATGGGGTCCTTTAATTGGAAGCAGTTTTGTTTATTCTGTGGTGAAGCGTATAACATATATGAGAAAAGAAAGCAAAATTTTTCTAGTGTAGAAACAATAAGAGCTACAAACAAAAATATACAACATTGGCCAATCAACCACAGATCCCAAAATACTAGAAGTATATAATAGAATTTCGACTTGTGTTGATCTAGTAGCCGTTGAAGCAATTTACCATAAAACTTGCATGCCTAAATTTTTTCAACAGTCACCCAAATCCGAAGTTAAAAGATCAGTAGATCCTGCAAATCCGGACATAGATAATACATTTAAACATTCTTGCATATGGTTAGGAAATTGTTCTGGACCAGTGACAATGAAAGAATTTCATGACCACATGAACGCCACATGTTCTGTAAAATGGTTGAAAAAAAGATTGCTAGTTAAGTATGGAACAAGTCTGTCTGTCACATCGGATGGATACCGAGAATATGTTGTCCTGAAAGATATGGCCAGCCATTGATCAATGTATTATTGTTTATGCTGTATAGCCACATTATGCAATCCTGCCCACCACTGTTATTTGGCTTAGGCGTTCAACTTGATCATATGTTTGGTTCTCGATGGTTAGTTAATCAACTGTATCGTCTTGGATTTTCGATTTCTCACGAAGAGGTTAATAGATATAAGCAATCTGTTTTGCAAACAGAAAATTTTGAAGATTGGATTTCTATGAGTGCATCTGGATTTATACAATGGTCTGCAGATAATGTTGATCATAATACAGTGACTTCGGATGGGAAAAACACATTTCATGGTATGGGGATAATTGCTTCAACTACATTAACTGGAGATAACCTAGTTCCACATGTTGAACCTGTTTTACAACAAAAACGTGTGCCCGTCCAGGAACTTATTAAAGACAAAGGAGTGCCAATAGTTTCATCCATAGGACCTGCACAACCAGCCATACGTAATTACGTTTTTAAACCAAGAAAAGAATTACTGACTTCATGTACATTACCGTCAGATGGAAATTGTGATGTCTTGTGGCATACTGGTTGGTTATTATCTAAAGATTTGAACCATCCTAATTGGTCTGGGTTCATGCAGAATGTAAGAACTAGCATCATTGCTGAAAAGTCAGATGTACATCTGCTTCCTATAATCGACCTGAATCCTTCTAATGAAAGCTGTATTTACTCTACATTATTATATATAAAACAACAAGCAGCCAATTTAAATATTGTTACAGCATGTCTTACCTTTGATCAACCGCTATGGTGGAAAGCAGTTGGAATAATTGAAGCAAAGAAAATGGAAATTGTTTGTAAATTAGGTGGTTTTCATACCTTAATGATTTTTTTGGGAAGCATTGGTAGTGTTATGGCAAGTTCCAGGTTGGAAGAAACCTTAACTGAAATATATGCTAACAATGTTGTGCCACACATACTGTCAGGCAAAGCTGTTTCTCGTGCTTTAAGAGGCCATTTCTTGGTGGAAGCTGCATTAGTTAAGAGATTAACCACCCCAATTAACGAGGACATGGAATTATCGGATCAAACAGAAATTCAAGTTCTTCTAAATCGCATAATGAATAAAGAAGTTGGTGTTGAGGAAGTTAATCAATCACTTGCACTTCAACGTTTCAGTTCAAAATTAAAAGATTCTAAAGATCATCTTTAGTCTCAATCACGAACAGCGAAACTATAGATTAGGTATTGCAGTACATTCAAATTGTTAAACTTTTTATCTGTGCAGAAAGAACAGGAAACTGGAGATTGCATTTGAAAGCTGTAGAAAGTATGATTAACCTATTTGCTGCTACTGGACATGTACATTATGCAAAAAGTGCTCGACTATACCTTCAGCTAATGCGGTCACTTCCAGAAAATTACTCATGGCTTTATGAAAAGTGTGCCAATGAAGGGTATCATACAATTCGCAGAAGTAAAAGGTATTGGACTGGTCTTCGGTCTGATTTAGTAATCGAGCAAGTAATGATGAGATGATATGTCAAAGATATATGAATGGTTTGATCAACATGAACCATTTGATGAAAATGTACCTGGTCTTCGTTCCTTATCAAGTGGTGTCATTGCTGATGATAAGATAAACTGTGACAGTGCAGAGGAAATTGGTTATACAATGCAAGAAAAACTTAATAATGTCAACGTTGCGGAGGCTAAAATAAAACGATGTGATGAAGTAAAACCACTTGCATATTTGCACAAAAAGGTTAAAATAGGGACTAAAAAAGAAATAGTTTTAGATCCAACAGTTTTATTTTCAAGATTGATAGTAATGGTGCAAAGATAAGTTGATGTCTCAACATTCTTTCAGTACGAACTGACAGTTGAACCAACTTCACTATTCAAAGATAATCTGATGCGAAAGCCTAATAAACCAAAATTATTTACAACAAGCAGGAAACATAGAGGTCAATTGTCCTGATGATGCAGATAAACAGATTGTTTCTGAAACAAATAAATTAGCTTCAGCAGGCAAGAATTTTATTGTTATTGCTGATGATACAGATGTGATTTTACTTCTAGTAAAATATGAAGGAGACAATGTCAGATATTTATTTCTGCTCAGAGAAAAGTAAAAAGACATGGAGTATTCGTGATATAATCACAGCTGTTGGACCATTGGTGCAGCATCACATATTATTCTTACATGCATGGACAGGCTGTGATACAACATCAGCAACATTTGTACATGGTAAAACAAGTCTCATAAAAAAGATTCAGTCATCTAAAGAATTGCAGAGCCTGTCAGAGTGTATTTGTGATCCATGGGCTACACAAGATCAAGTTGCAAAAGCTGGTTGTGAAGTATTTGTCATTATGTATGGAGGAAAAAATATTAATTTAAACAAGTTAAGGTAAGTCTGTCTTTGGTGTGATTTGTTCTTCATATGCACATTATTGATACCAGTGTATTGCTGTAACGTCATAAGTTTGCCAGCGATTGTAGAAATACATGAAACTTGAAGTAATTTATACAAAACCTTCATATTATTCGTTCTATATAAATATTGAGCACTTTGTTGATTACTGTTTTTATAAACTTATTATTTATGCATATTTGTGTTATGTGTTATGTGTTATGTGGTGTATCAAATTCATACACGTATGAGACCGGACGGGGGGTTAGTAAATCAATGAAATAGCATTGTTTTAAATCATTGAAATCTGGAAATCAAGAAATTTCATTTGTATTACCTGAGGGAAATTGACCCGCAAATGCCGTTTCCGCCAGTGTTGGAATTTCTAAATCCAAAGTTTTTTGGGCAATTTCATGCTTCAGTGCCCCTATCAGAGCTGTCACATACGACCATTAATCCTGTCAAATACCTTTCCCGTTCTTTTTTTTACTGCTGATGATCAGTGTGCTTGATAATAATACCAACGATAAAAAATACTTTTATTGACTTTGGTTCCTTCTCCAACCTGTTTTTGAATAGTTTTTAATAAACCATACTTACAGCTGCAAATCTGAATGTTAAAGGAATCACTCTACCGAATTCAGTGTTTGCAACACGATAGTATTGCAATGAGTACAGTTACCATTTATTGCCATGGGAAAGTGTATATTTTCCTTAAATAATGTAATTCTCTACGTCA
>JAUKPT010005437.1:0-10429 GCA_032273505.1 Nanomia bijuga | reverse complement strand
AATCATTCATATTGTATTTATATTTATATTTATATTTATATTTATATTTATATTTATAATTTATAATTTATAATTTAAAATTTATAATTTATAATTTATAATTTATAATTTATAATTTGTAACATTCCCAAATGGATTGTGATAATTGCCCCTTTTAAGGAGAAAATGTCACAATGAATATCCCATAATTGACCATTCAATCAAGAAATTATACCAAATTTTAATTACAATGAAATGACAAAGGTCATTTACAATGAAATAACGAAGGTTAAAAAAGAACAGTTAACTAATTTCAATGCATTTATGCTCACAATATCTAAAACTTGACTCCATCACTTGAGGACAGAAAATAAGCTTTTTATACTTTGAGTTCATGTTACATTTTCTCACAATTCAGCCTAATTTATTGCTATTTTCTTATATCTTCAATCTATAAACAATACTAGGAGGGTTTCAGTACATCATCTTCAATCATTTGTGTAGAATACACAAATACTATTTAGGGTGAAAATGTCACCATGAATCAAGTTGTTACAAGATATCCCATAATTGACTATATAATCAAGAAATTATACCAAATTTTAATAACAATGAAATGACAAAGGTCCAAAAAGAACAGGTAAACTATTTTGAATGCATTTATGCTCACAATATTAAAAACTTGACTCCATCACTTGAGCACAGAAAATAAGCTTTTTATATTTTGAGTTCATGTTACACTTTCTCACAATTCAGCCTAATTTATTGCTATTTTCTTATATCTACAATCTATAAGCAATACTAGAAGGGTTTCAGTACATCATTTTCAATTATTTTTGTTTAGATAGTGGGTAAATCTCCCCTTATGAATCAATTCATGGATGAAACTGTTTTTTTTTTTTCATGTTACATTTTATCATAAAACTACCAATTTGTAAGTTTGAACTCCCTGTTTTGATAAAATAATGGCTTAGTTGGTATCAGAAAATATTTTCCAATGGTGTTTAATGCTTTTTTGGTATCTTACCTCCAGATAATCTCATTTCTATTAAAAATGGTATTTCTAAGTAATTGTATCAAAATGTATGGTTTTCATGTTACATTATATCCTTAACTGGCCTACTAAATATAAAGATATTGATATTTCTGAGTTATTTAGTCCCAATACTATCAAAATTTAGATTGATATCATAATTCTAAAAAATTTAGAAAATTCTATGGCCAATTTAAAATTTAGTGGTATTCTAACTTCCTAGCCCTGTTACAAACTATCCCATGTCTACCATGTTACGAAACTCAGTCAACACATGCCAAACAACCTTATTTATCATTCTTCCCAATTATAGCCCAAAATATTCAAAATTGAAAGAGAAAATTAAAAATTATCTTTACTGTGTTGAAAAATCACTGTTACAAGCTATCTTTTTGCTGCCGCTAACTAAATCGCTGTTACTCACTATCTATTTGCTTTACTAATATGGGACCTCCAAAATCGGAAAATTTCATCTTTCTATATATCTATGTAAGATTTTTGAATATGTACCACTAAAAATGAAAAAGCAATGCTAAGTCAAAGTAGGAAGGGTCTAAATGTCACACTTTGGCCATTTTTGAGCGAGAATTAATGAACGCGTTCATATCTTCAAAAATGGTCAAAACGGGGTCCAAAGATGGCGCCATTCACCAAAGGATATTTTTCAAAAATATATATATACACATTTTTTTTTTTTGGGGGGGGAGACCCATCTTCAGAAAAATACCTAGAAGAAAATTGAATGTAGAAAATGTATACCAATATCTACAGTCCAGTAAGAATGGACCTACATGGGAAGACCATTTTTGACCAAATTTCGGCCTTTATGGGTAATTATCTCGAGAACCGAAAAATATTTTTTAAATTGGATTTTTGAACATGCTTGGGAACTATGTGAACTACATTCTGACCGAGATTCGTCAAAAAAAATTTTGTTGTTTTGGTAAAAATTGTGAAAAAAACAACAAAATACCACTATTTCATACTTTATGACTGAACCAAAAATTTTTGAAAATTTCTTTTGGTGAATTTCTTCCTCATAATAATGTTTAACTACATACAAAAAATTTAAAAAATCCATTATAGCACTTTCAATCCAATTTTGCCAAAACTGAAAAAAGTGAAAATCGATACCCCTGGGGCATATGGCCATTTTTTGATCTGGGACCTTATGATAGGCATTTTTATGGTTCTAATAGAGGATATTTTCAGATTTATCTATCCCTTTCATGAAATTTAATGTAACAACAGTTCGTATATTCAGCAAATATTTACTCTCAGGTTGACAAGAGTCTTGTAAGATGAAATCAAAAGTGTACTTCAAAGAGCTTTGAAGAAGGATAATTGGTGAACGGACATTAATCATCTCATAGTACTCTGTCACAATAATGTCCTCCATTTTACACAAAAATATAAAAGCGAATGACTTATTGACTCTAATAGCAAAAAGTATGAAAAGCCCATATTTCCCCCAATAATTTCTCCTAAAAGATAAATTCCTCTCCACGTATTCTTGATACGCTTGTAAATGCACTGAGCATCGTGGTTTGATCGCAGCTGGTCCCAAAACGCCCAACTCGATTTTTTGTCGGCAGGATGTATGACCGTATATAGAGTAGGCTATGATAAACTTGATAAAGGCTCACGAATCTTCAAACATTTCAACAATAGTGTAAAAGCAACAGTGATGTATCTATTTTTTCTATTATAGATTATAGAGAAATTACGCATTAAAGCTGATTAAAGAGGAAATACACATTTAATGGATAAAACCTGTTATCAATCGACAAAAGAAATCTTGTAAATTAATTCTCTAATACAATTTCCACATACCTTCGAATTTTGCTTCGTCTGTTTGTTTTTTGTTATTTATAATACCTTAGGGCAATATTTATTGTAAATATAAAAAAATTTATATACAATATCTAATTATTTATTATTACTTATATTTGTATACATCATCTCAAGTCGCATTCTTTTCAATGATTAAGAAAAGATTTAAAATTACAAAAACTACTATAGAAATTCAACCTGATATGTAACTGAGGATGAGATAGGCGCTTGTGCATGGAACCAATTATCTCCTTGGTTACCAACAAGCTCCCACAGAAGCGTTTGACCATTAGGTGACCCAGACATATAAACAGACAGCGCTTGAACTTTAATACCGAACATATTGTACCAAAATGTAACACATGTATCAGGTGTAGGCTCAAATAAAACACTTTTAATAACAGCTGTTTTCGGATCAGAGGTATTAGATTTTGTTGAATCAACAAACGCATAGAATCCTAAAATAAAATGATGCAAAACTACTTAATATAAAAATTATATGAATATAAAACATAAAGAGAAATACTCCCTGGTCTTCAATTTTTTTCTACCCAGGACATTTTTATTCCATCCAACCGCCCCTGCAAATATACTGAAGTATCATATATCACAGAAAGAACATCTTAAAAACTTAAATCAATAAAATGAATGAAAGACAAACCTCCAGTAGTATTTGTAGTGTGATCGACATGGGGTCCTGTTCTGAACCCAGGTGTATTTCCACTCCCTAAATCCCAATCTATATCATCTTCTGATGTATCCTGGACATATGAACAGAAACCATTTTCAAAATCACAATCTCCAAGAGGAGGACATTCATCTGACATGGAAAAGTCATCAATTCCCATTGTGACATCAGATCCATAAAATTTGGCAATCACAATAACCTAAAAGATGACACAAATGTTTTATTAAAAATTTGATGTATATGTAACCTCTCCTTAACACAGATAACATGCAACAGACAGGGTTGGCAATGGTTTTTCAAAAGCATTTTTCCAGACTTTTACAGACATTTTCTCTGACATTTTTATCTAGAAACAGAAAATGATACCATCAAAATACAGGCATGAAAACCATAGAAATTAGCATTTGTATGGTCCACCATGGAGATATTTTTGCAAGTAAGAGCTCTAAAATGCCCTAAAATGCAATTTTTATAAACAAGAAATGAGAAAAGTACAATAAAAAAAATTGTTCTTTTAGAGAGATCAAAATTCTAGACTTTTCCAAACAAGAAAGTTAAAAAAACTGAAAATCCAGACTTTTCCAGACTTTTCCAGAAATTAACACAAATCGGCAATTTTTTCAGGTCATAGTCAACCCTGACAGAGAGTACCCCCAACCATAAACTGTATATAGGGAACATTTTTTCTACTGGTGTAGATGTTTCTCTTAACACTATAAACCTACCCTAAAAAATTAGCATCATATCACTATCTAAACAAAAGTTAACTGGTGTTTTGTTTTAGGAAAAAATGTGACAAAATTGACATAAAATTTTGCCAAAAGGTGTTAAAACTAAATAAAACTAAAAGTGAAAAAATAGTACACATTATTTTCCTTTCTTGAATTATTAAACAAAAACCAGCAGGAATCCCCCTCCCACCAAGTCCAAATAAGATTAAACGAAGTTGATAAGTTTTATTGTAAGTTTTATTTGTAAGAAAATATTATTCAGGGGGTAAAAAGTAATACTTGAATGAGTTGCCATTTCATGTTTATTATTCATAGAAACCTTAATATAATATGAAGATTCTTGACATAGTATAACAAGAATATCATGAAAGGAATAAATGTAAATGCTTTACTGTGTAAGCCCCTGACATCCTGACAATCGCTTGACCATAATTCCAACCATTGTGATTTCCAATTGCTTCGAAATCTTGATATGTTCCTGACACTGTTTCTATCTTCACAATCAATTTGTCAAATTTTCCTTTCGTTTCAATGAAATAGAAAAATTGAACACATGTTGCAAAACTTTGACTGGTGTACTTATGACTTCTAATTGATGATGTAAAAGAACCTCCAGGTGAATGAATGTACATAAAGTGTCCTGTAGAAGAAGAGAGAACAAACTGAATGAGCAATAACTTTTGCAGATTAACATCTACCAGCCATTTATGTGGCTATTAATGTTAAATCCCAACACAAAAAAGCATCCATACTGTTTTTTTCAAGAAGAGCTGGCCACTAACTGGTCATTGGTAACCAACAGAGCTCAACTGGTAAAAAAATCATAAAAATGTAATACAATAAAAAATAAATAAGTTTATCTCTTTTTGGTTTAAAGAGCATAAAGGATGATAAAAGTCAAATGTCTTTACCATATTTTGTGTTATAGGTGTGATCAACAGCTAGTATGCTACCATTCAGTGTGCTTGCACTTTTTCGAAGCCATTTCACTTTTAATTGTTCAGCAGTCCAACCACATGCGTCAGGACTTTCAAATGTACACGCACCTAAAATGTAATTGGTTCATAAAACAATATAATTGATGATTTATTTCATCCTTACACAAAGCATGATGACGATGATTCAATCAAACCAATTAGTTACCTGAGCCTTTGCAGTCGCCATATGTCAAATCAATGTCATCGATTGTAACACCACCACCATCAAACCTCTTCTCTGAACTTATACCTTCAAAGACAACCTATTGATAAGAAGTACACAATTAGTAGAAAGTTTTAAATAATTACAAATATTTTTGATTCAAGAGTTAATGAGCCACCCTGAGTCTTGTTATTCTAAAGACAAGGTAGTCAAAAAGAGATATGCTATAGAAAAAAATGGCGTAAAAATAGAGAATTACTTCAAAAAGCAATCGGTTCCAAAATTATCACAGGTACATTATCAAATATAAACTAAAATTACCTGATCCTCATCCATTACATTAATCTGTACGTTTTTAATATACCACCTGTACAATTCGTATGGAGATGACTTGTAAGTTGCTCGTCTTTGATTGCCTCCATGAATAATAGAGATTTGCATGGCTGGTTTAGGAAAGTGTCCATGCTGATATGTAGCAAAGGATAGACAATATGGAGCCAAATTCTTGTTCTTTGTAATTATTGGTGGACTGATTAGCTTATCAGATGTACTTGATTTCTTCCATAAGGAGTTTAGAAACATAAAATTTCCTTTTCCTCCTAATGAAAATAAAAAATATAGGCTGTTTAAAATACCAACCTAAGTTCTCATTCTATTAACTAGTAAAGCTTTTCGCAAATGTTATTGGTCTAATTTTCGATAGGTTGAGTAATTTCACACATTTTTGATAGGCATTAACAAAAGTTAAGTTAAGTTAAGAAAATAAGATAATCTTTTTTACTTTCATATTATGAGCAACTAAAACATTCATGATAACTAATTCAAACATTCGAGGCAATGGGTTCCAACCCTCTTCCTCAATTAGAACCCCCTCATCTATGAATGCTTTAATTCCTTCTCCATGGATTGGAATTCTTTATTTCGATAGTAAGTCTCAGAATGCTTTTCGAACATGTTGCATGGGAATTTAATATCAAGCCATGAGCTTATAACGTTATTTTTCCAAAATTATTTTTTTTTAAATAAAATTTAGCTGCTGCGTCCTCTTTTTTTATCATTTATTATCTTCTAAAACTATGTTAAAAACTCATCATTTTTTAACTTTAAACATAAATTTGTCCATATGCCATAATGATAGTCACTTTAAGAGAGTAAACTAATTGATGAATGTATATAATGAACATTATATTACCCACTGAAATATAGTAATAAAGGTATCTAAGAAAAATATAAGATAATGAATAATTATAAAATTCCACCCACCTGCATCAATCTATTCAAAAAGGGCGATAAACTCATGATTTTTTTTAACAGGCCTATTAAAAATTCCTGCTAACAATTTATCATCTCGATATGTCCATTTGAGTTGCATAGGTAATTGAAACTTATGAAGGTAAAGTCTTGGGTTAAGATCCACAACAAAACTTTTTTGCATATGACTTACCAACAAGTATTTCAAAATTATAAATTTAATCAATTACCACGCATATGATACACCTTTTTGCTAATTTTCCACCTTTAGAACAATGACACATTACACTTCTTCCAAATTTGTTAAAAGTCTTTCCTGCTTTACAACTTGAAGCACACAAACCACCATCTCGTAAGGCAAAATATTAAAAACCTCTACTAAAGGAAACCTCATAACATATCTCTAACGCATTTTTTCTCAATTTGTAATTACCAGTGAGTCGATGATCTGTTCTTTCTAATGAATCGATTGCATGTATATAGGAATGTTCTTTCCAACAACCAAGATAAACTTAGTCTGTAGAAAAATAGTTTGCCTTGCATCAACATTTATTCTGAATAGTTAAAATAATTGCCCTCCATTCGAATAATATACCTTTAGTAGCTACATGTAAACTTTCTATGATGATGCATAGGGTCCATCACTTCAAAATAATTGATTTTCAAGCGAATTTCCTACTAAATTTGAAAACTTTCATTTCTTTGGGATGATCAATTTGACAAATTTAAACCAAAATCATAAAATTCAATTCTCAATACATCTTTTTGTAATTCACGACGACATATTGGATCCATACACATTAAACATATCATTTTGAAAAAATGAGCAAAAATTGTATTATTTTTAGAAGTATGGATTGTTCTTAAAAATTTACAGTTACTCATTTATATTGTAGAAGTATTTATTTCAGGAGCAAGAAAAGATAAAAGATTAATCAAATTAATTAATTTGATTGTTTTCAGTTAATTATATGATGTAAATCTTAATCGAGTCCAATTTGAATAAAGATTTTATGAGGAATTACAATATGTCGCAAGAGAGATGTTTTTTTTTTTTGTAAGATTGTCAGATACTTCGTTTAAAATCAGTTTTTTGTTTAAGTAATCCTCTTTAGGGGTTTTCACAAGTGATCGTTCCATAACTGATCGTTCCATATGATGCATATGACGTGGAATGATCAGAGTAATTTTTGCAGAACAAATGTTGAGATTATCCCTTATGCAACTGCACTACTTGATAATCAACTAATATGACTGTACCTCAAATCCCATAGATGTACCTTGATTCAGACTAATGAAGTCCAAATTTAAGATGCAATTTCAGAAATAATTATCTAAGTGTTCAATTTAGATCAAAGGTCATTGATTTTTAATAAAGAAATGCATTGGCAGATATTGGCAGATACCCACACCAGCAGAAACTGACAGATATCAACACATACCGGCAAATACCTTGTATCTACAGATTCTTACATGTATCGACAGATACCAAGAACTTGGTATCTGAAATTAATTAATTTTTTTTTTTTTTTTTTTTTTTGGGGGGGGGTCCGTCTTCCTCATCTGGAATTTCTGTTGTTGCATGCTTTTTAATTATCAATTTACCTACCGCCATATCTTACAAATAACAAGGTTAATATACATATTTACGTGGCATCTTCAGCCCAGTTAATTAGCAGCAATGATCATTATTTATTCAGCGACAACAATATTAATGTTGTGTCTAAAAAATCCAAAGTTATACCTCTATCTTATTAAAGTGTGCTTATTTAGTGTCTTGAGGTTGGGGAAATGCTTTTAAAAATATAAATTTCTTACTAACAATATAAGAATTTGCTGTAAAAGCAGTAGCGATGTAAGATAATGGATTGCCATTCCTATAAAAACCTAATTAACAGGGCTGCATCTTATATCATTTGTAAACAAATAATGAATAAAAAGTAATGCTTAAAGAATGAACTTACTGTTTCCTATGGTATGATCAAATGGAGGTGCAAACTTAAGTCCTGTATCATTTGTTAGGCTCCAGTGGTCTTTTTGACCAGCTTTTATCGTCCAATTACACATTCCACCTTCAAAGTTACACCCCCATGCCATTGCTTCTAGCGGAGTGGTAATACAGAAAAGATCATCTGTAACTGTTATGTCATCGATGGCTAACTGACCCCTGTCATCAAGTCCACGAACACCAATAAAATGAATCTAAAGATAAATTTCCTGTAAATAAGCTTATAGGTGGACATTCTTAATCTGTTATACAATTAGACTGAGTTGTATCGCAAATTATAGCACGAAGTATTATGATATATAACAAAAAAATTGATTTCACGTGACTTTCTGTATTCAACTTAACAATAGCATAGTAATTAGTACTTAAATAATATATGTAATGAATTAGATGCATTTCTTATGTTTTTGGTTTATCTTGTAAAAGGCAGTATGAAAATTTGGAAGGCCATAATGCATCATAAAAAATCACTTTATGACTTGTTTATCAAATAGCGCATTGAGTTGCCTTATTACATTAAACTCTTTATAAAGCGAACAACTTTGGTAACAAAAAAGAGCCATATTGGAGGTTTTCAAAAAATGAAATAATAATATTCTATTGAGTATACTATTTCTTCACACCCTTCTTACTCCAAATTATAACTTCATATTACACTTAAACGCTACTAGAAAGTTGTACTTGTGATGTAAGCATTTTGTGTGTAATCTGATTTATTGGCCTATGGCCTCGTTCAACATTTTTGATTTAGAAGCGCGACATATCTAATATCAAACTCTGAAGCGTGCAGCAAATATATATTATTGCATAGGGAAGGTGTGTGATTATTTCTATTAACTTACTGTCCAGGGAACGAAAACATGCGCAGACTCGCGGACGCCGGATGCCGTCCGAGGGAAGGTTGCAACCTTTACAGGAAGGTTTGCCAGAAGTGCGAAAATTCGTAATGAATTCACAATGAATTAAAAAAGTGAAACAAAATAAATAGAAATCAATAGGGAAAAGTCAATAAGCATTGATTGCATTGGAAGTATTATTGCAAAGGATTTAGGAACATAGGAAGGTTGGAGATGCAGAAACATCAATGCAGAAACATTGGTAGAAAAATACATACAATACATGAAAATTAAAAGGTAAAAAATATGAAGAAGAAGTGAAGACATTTTTCGATCCAATATACCAAGCCGCCCAGTTGCCTCCCAGTTGCACAAAATGTCTGAAAGGGTAATACCAAACCAGGGACGTCCAAACAAAATTTCGTCACTCCTTCTATGGACGTTTTCGTTGTTGTTTCTATTTCCTTTTACCTATAATTACCCTCACTATTAATCATTGCTAATTTTTTTTACTAAATCATTATTTTGTAATTACACATTCCATGTTTTTATCACAAAAATCGCAAAATTTGTTGAATAGTTCTTTAGGCCGTTGCCTCCAGGCTTAAAAAAATTGGAGTACATGATGATCTGAAACATCAGAATTAACATAAACACCATCGAAAGACAAAATACTGTTGAGAAATCTTGCACACCTTTACTAAAAAGCTAAATGTTTTTTTGTATATCTGATAGAAATCCTATTGTATAAACAGAAACCTCGTACGCTTTCTCAGAGAGTGATTCTCGATCGTTAAATATCCTATATTTAATATTTATCCGAAGAGGCGATATCGGATATGGAGATTTATTTAGTCGAGCCATGTAATATCCGACGAGGCGCAGCCGAGTTGGATATTATCTTGGCGAGACTGAATAAATCTCCATATC
>JAUKPT010005436.1:0-10431 GCA_032273505.1 Nanomia bijuga | reverse complement strand
CAGTGTTGAATGCAATCTAGTGTATTTTAAATGCACAAATATTGGCCTCGTTCACGTTTTCAAAAACAGGAGGCATGGCCGGTCATGCCCGATTTCCGGACAGTCAGTACCTTGACTGCTAAAAATCTTTTCAGGGCTGATTAGATGAAGGATTTATCTATCATTTTAAAAAAACCGCAAACGATTTCAAGCATTTTTGCGGAAATGAGAGCATCGATCTTCACATATTTTACCGTGGTTTGCTAGTTTTGCGTCCGTGATTCTAGTAGTCCGTGCCTGAACTCACCATAAAACAAATTACCAAGTATAAACTTCTATTCATTAGATCAGTGAGGTTCAGAGTATTACTTGAATTTGCAAATCAAACTTTTTAATTAAGAACTGGTCTTAAAACCAGAACTTTGTATGTTTGTATTAATTATTCTGCATATTTCGCCATTAGTTTTTAACAATCTTTGATTAATTATGATTAATGGCAATAATCAATACTAATCTATTGCTAAAACATTTGGAACTTGGGGACTGTTATGAAATTATGCAATATATATTTGGGTAGTGAAAATATCAGGCCTCTTTTTGCAGAATTTGAGTATAGGACATGGACTCTTTGTGTTTCTGGAATATTGAAGTATAGAACAATAATGAGTAGAATTATGAAAAAATGTACATATTTAATTATTGTCTGTTCTGCCTATACAAATATGTCATATATCTACAACAAGAAAATGAGAGCTCAGACTGCAAAAAGAAATTAAGAAACTTCAGGGCTGGACTTCATTAACACTGCCGGACGGATCGATCGATACCAATTAAAGATTTAACTACCTCGACAATTGCGTATTCTAATTCATCTAATTTCTTCTTAACCTGAAATTAAGCTTAAATATTTAAATAAAAAGAAAAAAATGTTTACATTATCTTTTCCCCAATTAAATTCGATTTGTATTTTTGTTTCTTCTACAACATGCTAATAAGGTCAAATTGTTTTCGTAAAATTGAAGTTAACAAACAAAATGTTTTAACTAAAAAATCACGTACGCAAATTCACATTTTAAATATTTACGAAAGCTCATTTAGAAATGGAAATTTAAATAAAAAATGAGCTTTAAGGGCCATGGTGGATATATAGATTATCTTACCTTACCTTGCCTCATCTAAACAATTAACTCGAATCATGCGTTGATACAAACAAAAGGTAATAGATTAATAGATTCTATACAACAATACCGACGTATATAATACTGAATCAATTTTATAACTTTTGTTGGAATGACGCAAATATTGCAAATACGTCCATTTTGTCCATTTCGAGAGTGGCCAATATACACTACAAATTCCAGAGTATTTCTAACTTGAAACTCTTGTTATGTAGAATTTTCTCAAGTTTAGATCTTTACCCCCTAAAAAACTTGAAAATAGTATAAAATATCATGTCAACTTTAGATGTTATTTAAAACCCTGTTTTCAAAGATCAACTGGCGACATACCACTGTTACAATGTTCAAACGCAGAGAATACTTTCTTGATGTTTCTTACAAGATATAAGGAAGTTCATCATTTATGGAATAGGATACAGTTGGAAAGAGAGAAATTCTAAGAGAATTAAGTATATTTTTGATAGAGGGGATTGTCTAAAAGGATATTCCCGTAGTTCATCCTTGGGTAATCCTCTCTGTGTGTTAAATGTTCACCTCGAAGATAATTAAGATCTGCTAATTAGTCAAACAGGTTATTTAATGAAGATTGTGTTAAAGATTTTTCCATTAACAGTTCGGAATTGATCCGATAATACTGCACTATTTTTCTTTTTTTCCTCCGATGAACCGGTCCGATATAACCTCTCTTTTCGAGAACATTTCTACACAAACATTTAGGTTTAATTTTTGCTGAATATAAGAAAGGGGTCTTTATTATTATTTATTTTATTTTTTTATGATTTACATCCATTTACACAGACATTCAAGATAGAGGCAGTATATATTAAGCTCTACTAACGGGAAGTGATCAACATTTTACGACACATACACAACATATAACATTTAACGGAATCCATTGTCGAATTTAACGCACCACAAGGAATCACTTGTGGCGGACATTATTTCAGTGATTGATTTGATTGAATTTTGGGGATCCGGGAGGACCCGGGCGCTCCATTGAAAAACCTGAAACCTAACCACTGAGCCAATGCGCTGGGGATCTTTCATTACCTAGGAAATGGTGAATTTCGCTAATGTTTAAAGTGGTTTTTGGCATCTTTTGTCTGGCGAATCTCTCAATTTTCTTGAGGTTAGAACTGCCTTGAAGCTTTTTTACATCCATGATCATTTGCCAGCAGTAGAACACAAAATGATTTCATCCCATGGCGCGATACCATTTTGCCAGGTACTCAATTACAATGATTACAGATGTTCCCGGCCCGTTACCGCCGGTACTTGCGATACCCACTTTATGCAGGCATATAACCGACATGACACCCACTCAATTCCCATTAATGTTCAGATCATGTTTGTATGAAGTATAGTAGAATAAGTTCTATTGCTTTGAGAAAAGTAGTTAAATTCAATTCTTGACAGACTTTACTCACCATGCTTAAGGGTAAGTCCTAACAAATTTTATCAGTATGGATGAAAATAATGTTGAAGAGCAAAGTGCATTTTTTCATCTAAAGATTTGAACGACTTATGTATACAAAGCTGAAGCATTTTGCAAAATAAAAAGCTTCCAGATGTCCTTTCAGCACGACTTTCAGAACCGAAACTTCTTTATAATTAACTTTCAGAAAATTGTTCCGGTTTTGAATCCAGATAAAAATGGAAGATAAGAAAGGTGACAAAAGAATTGACAATGTGGGCTATACTTTATTCAAATTAGTTTCAGAACAAAAGGTTCAAGTCAAACGGTATCAGCTGATAGCTCTCTAAATCTTATGTACAAATACACGTTTATTTAAAGAACTCCTAAGACCAAATCGAAACCACATAATATTGAATTTGATATTACTTCTTCTCGGGAAGTTCCGTCTAACATGATAATATCATAATAAAACGTAAGTAGGTAATAACAAGCTTAACAATAACCTATTGAAAGATAAAATCTCCTCTCTAAGTATATATTGTGATCAAATTAATACATCTGTAAGATCCTTATGATAAAATAATGTCAAATGCTGGTATGTTTATTTGTTGAAAAGTAAGAGAGTAATGCTATGGCTGTGTTAGTTGTTGTAAAAAATAAATGAATCTATTTGCTTTCTCCAAATTATTTGACTGTTGGCATACTAGTACAAGTTTAGTAAAGTACTAATCTTTGTTTTCTTCGCATGGTTACAAGGTATTTATGTATTCATCAAGAACTAAGCATTAAAATCAGTTTTTAAATTGTTGTCATATCAGCATCGTTTAATTTTGACATAGGCCAAAAGATTTGTTGCAGACATTGGTAAGTGTGAACCAGCAAGGTTTTGCAGTCGGCAGATACTAGGGTCTAAAACGAAATCAGGTATTAAGCTATAAAAACAGAACACAAACTCTACTATAATCTATAGGCTACCCAAAAATGATAAGAAGCCTTTTTGCAATGTTTGCAACTTTGTCAAATTGTATTCATTTTAAGCTAATTTTTTTAGTGGTTATAGTTATTAACATTTTTGAAAAAAATAGCTTTCACAGACAAAAGATTACAACGTTACAAGCATTGATTATTATTTTATCTATCTATGTTGTTGGTATATACAAACAATCAATGAATATGATACTCTGCTACCAATTTGCTAGTTCACTAACAAGGTTGGTGTTAATGATTTATATCACTTCTTATATCTTGTACATGCTTTTTTTTGAAGCATGATATGGAATTTATTCTTAATACTCTCTTCTTATACTGTATTGCTCTTTATTCAATTCATATTTATTTATAATCGACTGCTTCAACTCTTAACAATCATTTTTGGTACACTCTTTACAATTCTATTTTCTGGAGAGAATGAAATTGTAAGTGATTAGCTATCGTGTGCATAGGACATTAGCTTAACAGCCCCCATTTTTGGACTATATGGTTTCAAGAAGAAAATCATGTTTAGTGATTAGACTACCGTGATTATTATGCGCAGAATGTTTCGAAAATTGAAATGGATTTTTCTGTTTACTTTATTATGATAATGTTTTACTTAAATAATAGTTATTAGTTACTCACAGACCCTTTCAATCTGCAAAAGGTTTTTATCCATTCTATCGTTATTGTCCAGAAATAAAAAGTGTATCAATAATTGGATTACTACTGATTGTAGCTTCTAAATTTTTTATTGGAAAAAAGAAATAAACGGTATTTTTGCTTTTAGGAAAATCATGGGAAAATAATTGAATAAGATAAACATACAATGCTGCAAAAACTTCGATACAGGTCTGCAGGGCCCTACACAAGTGTATGTATACTAGGAGAGGAAAATGCTGGAAAAACCACAATAGCAAATCGTTTAAAAGGAAGAGCATTTAAAGAGGAGAGAGACGCGTCTGTGTTCGATCTTCATCAACTTTCAACGCGTATTGAAAACCAAGAATTGAACTTGCACGTGCATGATCTATCCGGGTCACATGACTTCCCCGCAATGGAGGAACACGTGGTTAAAAACGCTGACATATTGCTTGTAGTCTTCGCTATGAACGACTTTAATTCATGCTGGAACGCAGTCAACATATGCCTTGAATTCGAAAAAAGAAAATTTGAAAAACCGATCATAGTTGTTGGTAATAAATCGGACTTGTTTTTAGGTGAACCTACTGATCGAGAAACGATATCGGAATTTGTACATGGTTCTCTTAATAGGACTTACATAGAATTTTCTTCACGAAATGATAACATAGATAAACTTTTTAGATGTATATATGAAGAACAAGAAGTGGCGAAGGGACCTTATCGTGTTTATACAGTCAAAAAAACGTTTACGCTTAGTAAATTCCTTGCAATGTTTCGGGGAAATACACATTCTATGACGAAATAACCGTAAGTGTTGTGAAGTGTATTATATTTAAAACTAATAGAGTTATTTATCAAAAAATGTTTAGCCAATAAGTAATATATTGAAACGTGCAGGACTAAATGTCATACCATAGAAGCACACATGTTTTTTGTCTGCACAAAGTTACACAACATTTATTCACACTAATAAATTCATATCCTTCTTGCCAAAGTTCGAGAAAATGGAGGGGGTAAGCACTATAGCAAGTTATTCATATTTTATGAATAAATGCATCATTAAGAATTTATCAGTATTATAACCTACTTATAAGTCGGTTGGGTTTCAGCCCAAAATTTCAACTTTTATAGATTCCGTTAAGTAATTTATTTTTGCCAAAAACTAATTTCATCTCATCGCTTTCCCCCTAACAAAACTTTACTTCAGGCGCTATAGATATCGTAATCAATCTTAAGAAATAAGAATAAAAGAACTATCATTTCATCATCAAGTTATCTCTTTAAATACTACAGTTTTGCACACTTTTTACAACGTTTTTAACTAGTTATATGTTACAGAAAACTGTTCAATTTATAAATTCAATAGATTTTGCTGACGTGTCATAAAAACTTACACTACTTTACTTATAAATTCTAATGATTTCGTTATAAAAGTGTACTTTTTACTTATAAACCTCTACACTCGTTAGCCGGAGGATTAGTTTTATACAAAAGTAACTCGCTTTTAAAACGTACCTTCCTGAAACCCAACCGACTTATAATTAACTTAAGATGTGCGCAATAAACCGCAGGCTTTAAGCTTCAAGGTTTTGAACGCTACTTTATACATCCTCCCCTTGTTGCGAATCTCACTGACAGTCCGTAAAGCTTATGGGACAGTTACCGAAACTTTGTGCCATGACAGGGATATTAACGTAACCCTATTATTCTGGGTAGAGAGAACATATAGAAAATTTGGTGCCCAGGTACAAACTTTGCCTTCCCACCCTATTTTCGCCACTTTTCTAAACAAAAATCCATATTTTCCTTACACACAGTTAAAAATCAAATTCCAGCATTTTCGTATGTGTGGGGCTTTGAATTCCAGGAGAAAATACTTAACAATCATGAATTAGAGTGATGCGGTACTTTTTGATTTCATGACAGAATATATTTCAAATATGCTTACGTAGTATTTCATGAAATTCGTCGCGATTAGTCTAAAATCAGAGATATGATGACATAATCATTTTTGAATAAGTAGCAATTAGTAATGATGTCTACGCTGTTACGCGCAGGTGATGGAAATATCCAAATATTGAGAGTTTCCTAAACTTTTACCCGCTTTGCTAAACAAAGCGGAATTCGATTACTGTAGACAATATTGTGCGAATGTATCGAAGAAAATAACCAATTATAAGTTAAAGACTGATGTGGAGATCACATAGTGGTTATGGTACATTTCTTATTCTTCGTACACTTTTCCATTGTAACTAAGAATGATACTGATAATTTTTTTTTCGTATTTCCATTCATCATATCTTCTTTGACTGTTTTTATTCTGAGTTTCGCTAATTCTGAGACACTTTCTACAGAGTTGCAAATATTTATCGTATTTATCCGTTACATTAAATCTGTTAAAAAGTAAATATACCTTAGTTTCCCCTGCTTCGCAAAAGCCAATTATAACCTGTAAAGACTACACCATGATAGTTCAAGTAATTACTATGTCCAATTTGATAAACTTCTATCTTATTCTAAACTCGTTACTAAGTCATGTTGCTCATAAATACTGAAGTTGTTTCCAAAACAAGGATTTGTCTCTAAGTCATCGCTAAATTAGATGTTTAATTGGCAGAAAATTACTCAGTTAAGATTCTGGTTGGCTCACTTAGAAATGTTATGATTCGAAAAAAAAAAATTGTTGCGATATATCTATATAACCAAACAGAATCTAAATGACAGAATTTTAACCAATAAACAGAGAGATTAGTAATGATTTTAAGACAATGCAGATGTCCGTAGAATAATTTATTTAACCAGCCCTTCCGGAAAGGCTTATCATTGAGACAATGTACCTGGATTGAATCGAAAATTCCAAAAAAGAAGCGAAAAAAAATCTAAAAAGGTTTAAATTACCTCAAAATGATAGGCGAATTTCGTTTTAAATCTTTTTTCCATTGCAAAATACTTCTGAGATATCATTTCAGATTCGGATAATCTTGTTAATCATTCTGGAATATCTATCCGGATTCCTTCACATGGATTTTCTACGTCATTTACTGGTTTTAAGACGTGTAATATTTATAAACAATGGTTATTTATAAGTTATTTTTGCTGTAAAATCTATCATCATTTATCGGGATAATTATTTGACCTGAGAGTTACGAATGTTTATAAAAGTTGTTTTCTTTTCATATCCATATAATTTCGACATTTGAAGAATGAGATAAGGTAAGAAAATGTAAGGTAAGGTATGCACTTATAATCGAACAATCATACCGATCCGTAGTCTCGTCCGCCAACTGTAGTTCCATCTAGTGTTTTGTCAGGTACCAACTACCCAATTTTCCTTACATGCCGACGGACCTACAGCCTAGCGGTAGAAGTATTACACTTCAATTGATGTTATCTAGCCTTCAATACTTCAGAGTAGTTGAAACTATACCTCTAAATTAAAGTATTGAAATTCTAGGCACGACTGGGTATTGAACTCAGATCGCACGGTATAGTACTGCTATATTGATAGGTGTGGGCACAATAATCGCTAGGCCATTCATCTGCTAAAAACTACTGCAGTGAATAGTTAAATTATGGAAAGACCAGGACCGAAGTGGCCCAAGGTCCACTACTTGAAAAATCTGGAAAGGTTACATATATTTCACTTTTTGCCATCCAAAATTCATTTGGACCAGTAAGATTTTCACCGCTTTTTCATAAGGTTTAATAAACAAAAATTTTGACTTTGAGTTTATGTTGAAGTTATTTCTCCCATTTAAGTTTGGGATAATCCTTTAAACATTTTTTACCATTATCAGAGCTTTTAAGTCTCTTTCGACTAACTTAACATATCAGATATAACTGGAGTGGGGATCGTCAAATTCAATACAAAATACTAAAAGAAGGATGTTCAAATGTGGTAATGTAGGTTAGAGAGCTCAAAAAGACTCAAATTTGCATAAAATATAAACAAAAGTATTTATAAAAGTTCGTAAGTGTTAAGATTTGGGTTTTATAAGGTGTTAAACTTGTCAGCATGAAAAGAAGACGCTATATTCTGCGTTCCGAGGTTTTTGAAAAGCGTGCAATTCTATGCGTGCAATTCATTCTTTTATAACGATCACCAACATGGCAGATGTAGCTGCAACACTAATGAATCACCAAAAGTGCACGCTTTTTAAAAACCTCGGAACACGGAATTTATAATGAAAAATCGCTTTTCAAATTATTGTGTTGCCTTGCTTGATATGTCATAGAAATCTTATTGGCATTTAAGGAAATGCGTTCTTGCAGAACTCAATTTACCTCTTATAGAATACAAAATACAACATAAAATTCAACATCAATTATCTTCCTCGTAATTTCATCCATGAAGATTTTCCACTTGGTAGTTCTTCATCTTTTTTCTGCATTGTATCATGTTCTTCTAAGATATTGATTAAGAATTCTACAAAAAAAACATCGATTCAGTTTTGACAATTTGGTAAGCGACGTCCTGCTGTTTTTAAGCCACAAAAGTTTCATAAGAAATAAAAATTAGAAAATGTATTAAACAAAGACTTGATTATAATTCGAAAGTTTTATTTGTCTTCCCTTTGTATAAAATTTCAAAAACAATTGATTAGAAAAATAGAAATAAATTTGAACTGAAATTTCATTGAAACTCATCAGGAATAAAAGAAGACATTTTGGTCTGGTCTAATTATTCATAATTAATCAGGATGAAGATCTATAAAGAATAAAACAATATTAGGGGCTCGCCTGTATACGGATATTAAAAAACTTTATGTCTGTAAACTACATCCTGTTTTTGCTATGGTTCTTTAACTGATAATATTCTGCTAATCTACTAGGTTTGTAATTTTAACCCAGAACATGCATCTGCATATGAACAACTCGATACCTTTTTTTCTACATTGCAAGGGTAGAAATAATCGTCGGATATTGGACATAACCTATCAGAGCAGCTGCATTAGCCAACAATAAGTGCGTTAAGGTTAAGGGAGAGTGCCATACAGTCCGTCGGTTGGATTTGTTTTCTTTTTTTACCCGTCATCAATGACGATAGTAATCTTCAAGACAACAGATTAAACAAACAATACAATTCTCTAGAACATTTTCATATCATTGCTTCTCAAAACAAAGTCGATTTAAAAACAAGAAAATAAAATAATTTTGAATGTATTAAAATTTCTCTTAAGAACCGTTCCATTCAGGAAATGAAAAGTATGCTGTCGGTTGCTTAGCACCAAAAACGTCAGGGTCGTTCGGGTTACCGTGAATACTTAGAAAGATCAGAAACTTGCTTCGCTTACCTTTGCGACCAGGCTGTTGCAGATCCTCGTCTGCTATATGTTATGCAACCTTATCGTCTAAGTGTATCGCGATTACATAAGATTGATAAAAAGATTATAGATTTAAAGTTTGTCCGAAAAAAAATATTTTCCAGTCAAAATCTCTTGATGAGAATGAATGAAATATACAAAAAAAAACATTATTTGGTTTAAATGGTGTGTGACCTTAATTGTTTGAATAGGTATTTAAGAAATCAGGAACAGTATGGTAACGAAAAGAAATCAATCAGTTAATAGGATTGCGTGAAAAATGAAGTTAGGGTCTAATCGGCCTTGTCATGATTAGATTCTGATTTGTGACAGTAAACAGCATGCATTTTCATGTACTAATTAAATTGAAGAGTAGTATTGGTCTATTTACTTATTATTCATTTTTGTTGCCTATTCCATGTCGTCTTTGTTGTTTGAATTTTGGTTTTCTTAGAAAAGTTAATTTCCGTCGAAATATACAAAATATAACAGGAATTTAGCAAATTTGCTGAACAAAATTAGTACTGACTGAATGAAGTTGCTACTAAAACACGATAAAGTTAAAAATTTGTGCAAAATGTCAAAATTCTAGTATTTGAGTTGATTTTTAGTTTTTCAAATTTTTAACCCCTCACAGTATAACATAATGTCTGACCCCCTCTCAGGTGATGCACCAAATTTTTAAAGCCAAATTAAGGGGTTTTCGGGGAAAAAAAGAATTTAAATTTTTCAGAGTGCGTGACGTCACATTTTTAAAAATACCCCTCACAAACTGTCAAAATCTTTGCAACCTTTCCCCTTCCTATATGTGTTACGTCATTTTTAAACGGCCCATTATAGCAGTCACGTGATCAAACTAGCGAAATTGTTCGCACCCCTAAGAAATCCATTTAAAAGGCTTGGAAATCAGATGTAACCATAAAATTCTGTATCAGTT
>JAUKPT010005435.1:0-10431 GCA_032273505.1 Nanomia bijuga | reverse complement strand
TGTGTGTGTGTGTGTGTGTGTGTGTGTGTGTGTGTGTGTGTGTGTGTGTGTGTGTGTGTGTGTGTGTGTGTGCTGAAAGGGCAATATCGATGAAATACTGACAAACTTAAATTGAGTATTCACTTTTTTTCTTACAGTGTAGATAATTTAAGAATCTAACCAAAAATCAGACTGACAAATTTTGGCCAAAGACTTGACCTGACCAAAATGCCATAAACTAATTTTGTATTGAAGAAATTTGAACTCAGAGTGCACAAACAGGCTTCAATCAGATTGTACAGAGATAAATCTTTCCATCACTGGTCTGGGTAATCTGATTATACAACCAACTATAGTCTGTATCAAATTAAGATGCACTTCCACATATGTGCGTTTTTTGAAACCAATTTTCAATATTTTCTGATAATTTTTTTTTTGTTCGAAAGCCACATCAGAGCACTTGCTCAGATAATATAAAAAAAATCATTTAAATTAAAGAAAATAAGAAAAATGAAGATGAAAATTTTGAACTTCTAAACCACTGGATAAAAATATAATAAAAAATATACCAATGAAATCCTCTAACTTTGGGGAACTCGAAAATGTATAGGTTGTTAGGGTTAGAAACTATAGTTACTGAGGAAATTGGCAAAGAAGGGGGCCGACTTTGAACTTGTTTTTCTCCTATATTCCCCACGATAGGACTCTCATGCCTGTGCATTAAACAGATGATGCATTATACAGTACGAGCACTTACACAACTGACCAAATTGTTACGAGTAATAACACAAAACAAGCTAATTATTAATTAGTACAGAAAACTGAAATATCTCCATCTCAATTCATGTCATCAAATAAATGTGATTCCCGAAGTTAGTTAAGTTTAAAGAAGTCTTAAGAATATACTCAAAGTTTAGCAGGATGGTCATACTGGATAAGAAATTTACCACTTTGTTACTTTAGTACAGTTAAACATAAGCAAAGTGTTATCTACTTAAATCACATGTTTCACATAACAACTCAAAAATAAAGAAGATATAAACAAAAATAAAAAATAAAAGTCTGGATAACATGACATAGCAAAAAAGAATACAAAAAGAAAAACCATAACACATTTTAAAAAAGGTTTTAAGAATGCATGTGTTTAAGTGAATGGGTTTGTACAAGTGGTCAAAACAGGTTTTGATTACAGAATGCAATGTCTTCATATTTTGTGTCAAGACAGGAAAGTCCAACTAAAGTAGTGAAAATAGGTTCTTATTACAGAATCTAGTTAATGTAAGATGTTTTTATTGTCAATTGCTATTTTAGAGTCCTTAACCTCCTTTTTCTGGACCAAATAGGGCCTGAAATAACAAATCTTATGATGTTAATAATGGCTATTTTAAGGACCAATGTTTTGATCCAAATTGCTAAAATAGCAAAATAAATTCAAATAAATTAGAAAGGTGGCTCAGTGTCAACATAACAGGTAACTATGGGGTCCAATTTGTTTTTGTCAATTTAGGTACGCTGATTACGAATATAACCGGTGATAGGGGTGAATAGGAAGCTTTCGGCTATTATTAGCCTTAAGTAGGCACCCTAAAAAACAAGTACATTTTCAAAACTCATTCCAGAATAGGCACTCATTCAATGAGAAAAGAAACTGGTATTTATGATAACAGAATTCAAACCATTTGGCATATTATATCGCAGTATGCTTGAGAATTATTGACTTAGTTGATAAAAATTATAACTAGCAAAAATTATACATTTACTGCAATTAAAGCGGCACTCACAGGAAAACCTAACCCCCCTTTTCAAAAGTGCTCAGTTGTGCATACCAAACAAAAAAACGCATTGAAAAATATTGATTTTTGGCGAAATTATGGCTAAATTTTGATGGCTTAAAAATCTGTCTGACTGTCTCAAAATTGCTATAATGATATCAATTTGCATATAATTCAGATGGGACAATTCCTAGCATATAGAACTTCCATTTTTAAATAATTCTATTTTTTTTTAAATTAATATTCAGGATTATATTTTATTTATCATCTGTTTCTGGAATCTGTTCACAATAATTAATAGTTAAAAGGAATAGAACAAATTTTCTTTTATTTGTAGATGAGAAAAGCAAATTTTAGAATGAAACAGTTATATTTATTGCAATAAAAAAATGTAAGAAACAAGAAAATAAGCACATTTTTAACAACTCTGGCAGTTGTCATTGAACAAATAACAAATTTTGTTTGGCCCTATATATTTTCCACATGGTTGAATTTTTTTTGAAAATTACGACAATTAGATATCATAAAATGCACTTACATTGATCAAATTGGACATCTAAGATGTTTAACAAGCACTGCTAGAGATGGACTCACAAAGAAGAACCTGAATAACATGATTATGGGTTAAATTTTTTGTCTGAAAATCAAAAATGAGCATAGCGAGTTGTAAAGCAGCTTTGATCATTTTAAACATGATTTTCCCGCCTGAATTCAGGAAAATCTCTACACAAGGCATGCATTAATGGACAAATTTCTTCAATCCCATGTATAAGTTCAAGAAAATGGCTAAAAGAACCCATTTTCATCATGCATAACAGCAGGCTTGCCTGATCTGTGAAACCTCAAAAAAAAAAAGTTTTCTAGGACGTTTATTTTTTCTGCTTCTCCTCTGTATTCTGAACAAAAACCATAGAAATCATGGGAGCCGATTTTAAGGAAATGAAAAATGTCATGTATTCATAAATTTTGGCTCTTTGGCTACTGTTTCCCATGAAACAGTTTTTCCTGGAAATTCTGTCTTTTTTATGGTCCCATTTTAGGCTGTTGGACCAGATAATAAGGTCTAAAATCAGCTATATTTGTTAAAAAAATATGTTAAAATTACATGTATAAACGACCCTGATTTTGTTTCAAAAATCAAAGAATCCCAACATGTCAAATCAAGCAAAATCCCAGACTTGTCCATTACATCCTTGAACAAGTCCTACTTCCACCATATCAATTGATCTGACAGAAAGGCAAGCAATGGAATACGAGACATAAAATTTGAAGCTGTTTCAAGAAAACATTTTAGGGAAGTTTCCTGCCATTACACAAAATTAAATGAATTGGACCCTAACATAGCACTGCTGTTGCGTCGAATGACAAAACACAGTATCTCGAGATACTGTTGTTTTTTTTGCACGTGTTATTTACATGTTCTCCATCTTATATCATGGCCAGATTAAGATAAGGCCCAATATGTCACCGACAAGATGCTCATAACTCTAGTTCTAGGAATCTGCAGAACCCCTTACTTACAGAACCTTTTAATGATAGTAGAGGATTAAGATCGAACTGGTTTTTAAATTGAATGAATGATATTTGGTGGAAATAATGAGGTTTTACTAAATATTCTTTGGCTGCGAGTGGCTTAGTCCATTTTACTTTTTAAAAGCTCTACTTTTTTTAACATACTACATTGGACTACTTACTTCTGAAAAAATTTCACTGAAATAAATTATCTAGTCATGAAGGAAAAGTCCTTTAAAGATTTTCAAACTTTTTGACCTCAAGGCTATCTTTACCCTTGCAGTATGTTCTCTGCAAAATAAATGTATTAACACATTTTTATTACTTCTTAATCACCATAAGTATCGCAAAATTCATTCGGGGTGTTCTAAATAATGTTAAAAATTTATGCATAACACACGACGAGATGCCACATCACGTGTACAGTTTGTGTTAGATAGAAACCAGTCTTAAAGTAGAATTTTAGGCTACAATATAGTAAGTTTACGAAACTTTTAACATACTATATTAATCTACACAACAAAATCATACATGTTTTTTACAGTGGTTCAAAAGTGTACGTATCTTATTTTTCATGGTAAAGGAGCGTCGATAAATATTTCTGGTACAATTAATAGACCTTCAGAATTTCTCTGTAAAAGGGCGATCCCAAAATGTCATAAATAATAATTATGTTTGACATAAATGATATCATAAAAAGGGGCTGATTGTAAGATTTTTATTGGGGTGGTTTCTATCACAGATATGCTTTGATTTAACTCTCAAGTTAATTCTATTATTTGTGTTCATTTTTAATCCGCTAAGCACATTGTTTTTTTTGCACGATATCGAACAAAAGTTTTTATAAATACCTTTGAAATCTATTAAGAATTTGGAAAAATTGTGATTTATATTAACTGTGCATGAAAACTTGATAAAGTAAGTCTTGATATATAATACATCGCACATACCTATATGATTTCTGTATTTGTGAGTAGTCATTAATTACTGACTTGAGAGGAACTATAATGTAACAACAGGCTAGCGTAGAATCTTTATTGTGTCCCTTAGTACCTACAATTCACGAAAGATGAGTTAAAATTGTCTTCTTTTAAGATAACAGAAGAACAAAAAATGATCAAGACTTTCCATTTTGTAATAAGATACATTCTGAGAAAATAGTTAAACAAATATATTTTTTCTGCATGTTTTAACCTTATAAAAATATAAATTGAAGTGTTGTTTTCTACCCCAATTTTAAATGAATTTCTTTTTCATTAACTAAAATGTTTAGTAATTGATCAAAGATTACGTGTCTAAATTTTCGAGATTAGGGCTTTTCTCCAACCCCATATTCTAGAAATCTGTCGGTGACATATTGGGCCTTATCTTAAGCTGGCCATCAAACATTGCACTCCTCATTCATGTGTTTTTAATGATTTACCAAATACAGTATCTTTATCTTTTTCTTCAAAAATGCATGATAAAACACAGTATCTAGAGATACTGTATACTTGATTCTTGATATTTGATTGGAAAATAAAGATATTGTTTTTTGTCATGTATTTTTCAATTATTTTTTGAAGATACTGTTTTTTTGTCATGCAATATACAACTGTTTTTTAAAGATACTTTTTTCTGTTGTCGAGATTTTGCAATGGAATAGTATATTTTTAGTTTTTCATCGGCCATGGTTTAATTGTCATAATGTCATTATATCATTTCATACCAGCAGTCAGAAACAACCTCAAGTTAAATCAATTTATGTATTATCATCCTCAAGTAAAACATAACTTGAAGCCAAGTTAATATCACAGCGTTAAAATCTATAGACATCACAAGTTTTATGCATAAGAAAATCAAGCATAACTAAACAACATAAAACATAAAAAGGTACGGTAAAAAATTATTGAAAAATAAAAAATGATTTTGTATAATACAATAACCACATCCAGTTAAAATTGAAGAGACGTGCACTATCAAACTAAACTGTCATACATAAAAATATAAATGTGTTTGAAGCAAGACAATTGAAATTGAAATTGCATTGGTACTATCATCATTCTTTTTTTGTAAATGACTGACTACATCCAAAAGAACCAATTACATATTTATCTACTTTATTTTATATAAAATAATTTTATTTGAAAACAATATTTGACCCTGAAGCCTAATAAGGGAATGGTAAAGACAAGACAAGTAATAACTGACTATATTTGAGTTGCTTTTTGGCAAATAAAGAAAATACAAGGAAAGAGTAGATTTAGGGTAACATAAAATCAGTAAAAATTAAAAAGAATGAACATAAAGAAAATGAAAAATAAAAAATAAAAAATAAAAAATACGAGACCGTCTATTTTTGGGAACGGACAAGTGGTTTCGTATAGAAAGGCATGTCGGATCTTATTCTGGGACTGCAGCATGCTGTAATATCTGAAACCAAACGAGTCATTCAGTACATTAAAAACAAAAGATTACAATTTGAGGAAGCCATCACATTGAAAACCCACATGTTCAGCGTGAAAATAATATTCGAATTTACATAACCACAAATGAAAATACTAGCAGTCACTTAGAAAAATTGTTAGAATTCTAGGAAAACACAAGTGGACCATAGAGAAAAATTATTGGAATTTGGGTTTTGCTCTTGCAGCATGCTGTTATATATGAAACGTGCAATTTTTTTGCGATGTCTTTTTTATAAGAATTTGGACTCGCTATTACAGCATGCCAAGAAACCACGGTTTCGTACATTCTGGCATGCCGGTACATGCAGGGGAATAGGGTAACAAGAAGCCCAGTGATTGGAATGTAACCGGTCGTTTAAAACAAAACAAAAAAAAACTAGTATTTTTAAGAAATTGAACCACAGAACGAAATGATTGTCTCATAGTAAATAAAGGTCTTTTTCGAAGTCACTCAACACAAAATAATATCAAACTAGTTTGATACCAACACAAAACAGAGAAAAAGGACCAGTCAAACAAAATATTTAATTATTGAAATTAAATAATAAAATGTGATTTTGTAACATTCCATTAATACGCTAAAAAATTCAAAAAGCTTTCTATATCAACAACTACTGTTGCTAATATGGTCGTATAAAATCATAATGCTTTCAATCATACAAAAATCAATTTTTAAGAAACATTCAATGTTCTCAATCCATTACCTATCTTTAAAATCCTACTTGATTTTCTCATCCGTAATAACACATTCTTTTTAAAACGAAAACAAAATATTCTTGACTAAAATAATTTTTTCCACTTCAATAAAAGTTGCATTTCGAAAATAAAAAATTTATATGTAAAAGATCTGGTATCAAGTTACCAAATGCAGTCGTCAGTGTATGATAACACGTCGACAGATATTTCAACACACTCCACAGAGAGCTATTAATTCTCCAATCCTAACATCAGAAATTCTAAATAAAGGACAATTTTT
Organism: Nanomia bijuga; assembly: GCA_032273505.1. NCBI lineage: Eukaryota > Metazoa > Cnidaria > Hydrozoa > Siphonophorae > Agalmatidae > Nanomia > Nanomia bijuga. The sequence goes on along the minus strand of JAUKPT010005435.1, from coordinate 3,745 downwards.
ATTATGAACTCAACTCCACTACACAAACAAAATAGCATATACGATTACACACTTAGATTTCTAATATAATTGTCAAATTGGAAACCAATCAACTAACCAGCACAAGCTAAATTAAATTGCATATAATTGTGAGCTAAGTTAGCTTTTAACAGCTTAGGTTTTAGATCCTTCAATATCTTGCACATGTTTTTCCTTTGAATCCATCATCTTAATAAGTTGTGGATTTTCATTAATTTCATCAGCTATATCAACGTTAATACGTGTCTCACTTTTTGTCTCCACATTTACCTTTTTAAAAGGAGATAGGTGTTTGTATGATACTTCATCTTTACTTTTCTTGTCCAGTTTACGAAGATCTTTGGTTCTACATTTTTCATCTCTCTGGCGTTCTTCGCGTCGTTTTTCGTCTTTTAATCTACTTTCTTCTTTACTGCCTTTGTATTTGTGATCTTTGTGTAACTTATCTTCTTTGCTACGATCATTCTTGTAGCAATCTTCAAGAAATTTATCATCGCAGAACTTTTCATCTTTAAAGTTTTCTTTATCCATCTTTATAGATTTTTCATCTACCATTTTACTGTCTTTACCACGTAAAAGTTGACGATTATCTACTCTTTGTTTCGATTCAATAGTCTTTCTTTCTTCATTATTTCTTTTCTTTTCATCACTATTTTTTTTTCTTTCTTCTGAATATGACTTACGTTTTTCATCACTAAATGACTTCCTTTTGTCATCACTTTTTCTGAAATTCTTCGATCTGGAAGATTTTTCATTTAACTTTAAGGCATCACCTGATTCAGTTCGATTAACCATTTCATCCATTAAAACTTTTCTAACACAGTTATCACCTTCCGCCTAAAAAAAAGCAAAAATATTAAACTCAACTACAAGGAATGAGGGTCAGAACATACACCAAATTTCTGTGGCATATGTATTTCCCTGGTTAGCATATTTGAATGAAATATTTATAAAAGATAAAAAAATTATCTAAATTTTCATGTGAGGGTCAAAAAACACATGTACAACAAAGCTCAATGATGAGAAGTTGGACCTTGATGCCCTCATTTTTATATTTGAAGGTCAAAAATGATGTAAGGAACATGTGGAGGTGAAAAAATCTGAAAAACAATTTTTTTATTGATGTATATTTTGACCTGCACCTTTTGATGACATGTCTCATTAAACAAAGCAAACTATTAGCTAATTAGAAACACTCTTTAAGAATCTAAATAAATTGACAGTTTATGATGCATTTAGGGCTTGACTAGGGGTCATAAAACATACTGTAACTTTTCTGACATATGAAGCTACAATAAAAGTAAATACATTGAGATTAAGATATCTGATTCTAATGACATAAATATTTCAAACGTTGGATCTTTTTCTTCTTCAATATCCAAGTGCAATTCTTCTTTACTTACATAATATAATATTAAATTGCTCCTTTATACCTACGCTGTGTGAAAAAATGAGTAAAAAGGAGCAATTACAAACATCTAGTTCTATTATTTTGAGACTAGTTATTTTTCTAGTTTCACCTGATATTTTCGTTTATGGTGTCGTTAATATACCAAATAAGGAAATTGCTTGGTCCTGTTAAGAAGCAACTTCCCAAACGTATCAGTGACGTTCCCGATGCATAAACGAAAAATGATGCTTTGGTGTTGAAAATGTTAAGGGGTAGAATTATTTTGAATTTGAAATATCACGAGGAATTGACTGATACGTTAAGTTTGTAGTTGATGTTGATGACGAAAAGCAGAAACAGAACAATGTATTGATAGAGAGATGAGATGTGTAACATTAAACATCGACGCAAAAGAAGAAATTTCGCTGATAGATGATTGTCTTGATGAGAGATTGTGTAGAACCTGAATCAAGATACAAGAATAGATCGAGAACTTCAAGCTTGAAAAGAGTATCAAAACGAAAATGTTGATATATTTAGATATCTTTTATCATGTCTTGTTGATGAAGACACTTTACGCCGTTTCAAGATAACTGATGGTCAATATGAAGCCGCCATTAAGTTATTACCTGACCGTTATGACGATCAAGAATTGATCAATTATACTAATTACGAGAAGTTATCATAGTTACGAAAAGCAAAAAAAAATAGCACAAAGGATTTATGTTTAACCTTATATCATGTGGAAACAATCTGTAGGTGCTTATAATCTTTGGGTGAAGGTATTAAAATGCGTAACTCCATATCATTATTCTTGCTAAGCTTCTGTCTGAATTTCAATTAGTGATTGGACTATGTCCACCTTACGTACAGCTATTAAGAAGTTAATTGTGTTTAATGTTAAAAGGCTGATATTCAATCGGACATATCTGAAAATGAACTGTATGATTATACCTGTGAAGGAAGGCTATTCTCTATAGAGAGAGAACATGTAAAATATGTATTTTGTCGAATAGGTCATTATCCAGACGAGTGTAAGAAATTCATGACAGATGAGCAACGAAAAGCCCAAATAAAAGGATGTTGTTTCGTATGTTTCAATCAAATCCATTTTTTTAGTCAACGTTAGAGTGAAAAAATATGCTTTTACTGCAAGCAAAGTGGTTCTTTATGATATCGAAAGTTTGGTTGAAAATTGTTGAACAACAATGCTGTTGATGAAGATTAGCAACCAGAATTTGGTCTCATCAACTATGATGAGCGCATTATTATGAAGACTGAGTGTTTCTATGATGAATCCCAGTGACAAGAAATTTATACAGGGAAGTACTCTGCTAGACACTGAGGCAAAGCATTCATTCATAAAAATAAGTGCAGCAAAAGGTCTTCGACTGAAACCTGGTCCTGCAACTTTAGTTGAATACGTTTGGTAGTGAAAATAGTGAAAATTCAGGTGATATATTTCTAGAAAAATAAGATTGGTTTAAAGAAATAGGATACCATATGGAAAGGTATCAAAATGATGGGTTACAAATTAAGAATGATGGTCGATTTGTTAATAGAAAACGATTTAAGGTGATGAGATGTTGAAATCTTCTCTGGGTTGGATATTTTAGGGTATAATACATTGTTTTGTGAATAAGGGAAGAAGAGCTGCCAATGATAATGGAAGAGTCATTTGATATGCCTCAAAAGGATTGATTCCAATGAAGTAGTTGATTCTAAAGATTATGACAATATTGATTCTGCTGGTGGATCAATACAACTAGAAAATGGATGATTGGTTGGTCATGGAAGTCATCCAAATATGAACTTCCATCCAACTATGGTTTGTGTGTGGCAATATTGAAATCTAAATTTGAGAAATTAGATTGAAATTAGCTTGCGTATGATGATATTATTAAAACAACAACTCGATGATGGATTAATTGAATATGCTGATTTTGCAGAAGAATATAAACAACATGACATTGTTGTCACCAACAATCTCCCACATCATATAGTTGATAATGGACGTAAACTTTGATTTGTTTACGAAGATGTCAAGATACACGTTTCTAAAAAGTCCTTGAATGACTGCCTCAGAGTTTTAGAATGATTTCAATTGTATTTGTTGATGATATTGAAAAGGTTGATGTTGAATCCATTGGACCATGATGTAACTAGATTTTTATAGAATTTAGACTTTGAGGAGTGATATGGAGTATAATTTCTGCTTCGTTTTTGTAAGCTTTCACAATAATGCATTATTTGCAACAATTATCTATCTATCTATCTATCTATCTATCTATCTATCTATCTATCTATCTATCTATCTATCTATCTATCTATCTATCT
>JAUKPT010005434.1:0-10431 GCA_032273505.1 Nanomia bijuga | reverse complement strand
TTGAAAGAATTTCCTTCATTATTTATCGAGTTATAAGACTTTGAAAGAGTATCGTTATTTTCCCCATTTGTGCACCATTTTTTCTTTCTAATTTTTGGTGTGTGACCCCTAACCGGGACTGAGATTACCTGTGTGAAAGTTTACGTTCATATTATGGCTGGTTCGGGAGATATTTAACTTGCGGTAGTTACATGACAGGCCTTGTATAAAGCTGGCCATGCTTACGGTTATTGTGCCCTCGCTATTATAAGAGCTCGAGTCGAGTACATTATTTCGTATCGTTATTTAAAATCTCTTTTAACTCCTGATAAAGAAAACCAAATACTGTAAATTCGTATAATTTCGTACACAAATAAACAAACTTATATGTTTGCGAAACATTGAGAATTAGAAATCAAAAATTAAGCTGTTGGAAGGTATTCAATAGAAAAAAAGAAAATGTCTATATTGGCCGAACTTTTACCCAAAACTTTTTTAAGGCTGGATGTTCTTTTCTTTTTATCGTTTTTTTAGCCTCAGGAGTTCATACAGCCGTTCTTGGAAAAACCTCAACGAAAAAGACGCCATAGAAAGCCATATAAAAAGACTGTAAAAAAAATCTTCAAAATTCAGTAAATAGCCTTTTTAGATCAGTGATCTAAACATCAATAACATTATTAATGACCATCCTAACCACACTAAAATATTTTTTCTTGACATACACTCAGCCTAGGCATGTTCTTAAAATGTTCTTAAATCTCAGCCTGACTGTTCTAACGAGATTATTATAAAAGAAAAAGTGTATTTAAGAAAAAGGGGCACAATTTGCCTCACCCCAGTGTCCTCGATAAAGCAAGGTTGTTTGGTAGTTTCTTTATATATATTAATCATTGATGTAGAATATTTATCAATTTAAGTGTCATGTAATGTGTAGCCCTATTGTGTCATAGTGGCTATAACTTGTACTTGCACCCTGGGTTTATCTTCTGACGTCAGTTGTAATAACATTCAGGGCTGTTGCTAAGTGGGACGGTATGGGGGCATTTCTTCCCACTAACTGAATATTTACCTATTATTTGATTTGAATTAAGAATATATTACTCTCTGATTAAAACCCCTACAGAAGATTGAGCTCATTGCATCTAGGATTCAAAAATTGTTGAAACCCTGTAGCATGGTCTTGAAATCATAGTAATCTTCATTTCGATCCAGAATTTTTAAAAGGTTCCTCAGATATCACATATTCAAAAAGTTCCATAAAAAAGAATGACTAGTTTGTCCACCCTTCGTGACGAAATGCCAAGACCGACCTTCCAATGAATGATGGACTCCTTTCCAAAGTCGACAATGAACAGCCCTTTCCTTTTTTGTTTTTCAGGGTTAATTAAAAATGTCATCGAACAAGAAAGGTTGCTCAACTAAAGTTTTCTTAGACCATGTTTGAAATATAGTTAAAATAATTTTTTATCATTAGATAGAGTAAAGCAATGAATGAACCGATTTTGCTTGAGGTGCTTGAGAAATTGCTTGAGGTGTCAGAAATTATGATTTGGATTACCAAAATTTTAACAATGGGCCAGCTCCGTACCACTGCATGGAGAAGCATTCAAGTATGCTTGGATTGCCATCATTTTTGCTTGAAGACGACCAAAGTTGGTATTTGCTCGGGTTTGAGTTTTTTTGCTTTGGGATATAATTTTGAGGCCGATTCTGGTGACTTTTTTGCTTATGGTTTTGCACGGGATGGATTTGCTTGGTCCAGTAAAGAAGGGAAAAGGTATTGAACTACGATAGACCTGAGGATTCCTAAATTGCAAATATCTTCCTACTTACATTTAAACAAGCAACTCAATAGAAGTATTTAAAAATCTATTCCCAAAAGATTCAAGATTCAAATTGATTTTGCAATTAAAGTTAAAGTGTTACAAAGCGCATCTTTGAAAAAAAGAAACATAAAACAAAATGAAATAAGAAAACAGATAATGAAATGAAATACGAAATAAGTTCTGTGATTGTCGTCAGGGTGAATGTCGCCAAATCAGGTCTTATAACCATAACCATAGGACTTGTTATCTATTATCAAAATATCAAACCATTATTCTATGCTCTTTTAGCAAATTCTTTTGACTTTTGTCCATAATGTCAAAACCGAGAAAACGAAGATTAAAACGAAGAATTTCCATCCTCTAACCTTCTTTTACTCTTTAAAATTTCACAATGATGGTATAATTTGGTATTTCCGTGGTTAAATGATCAGAAAGTATACTATGGGATACTATAGTCTGCTCATTAAGTGTAGACAGTGATTTTTGAAATGCGTATAACTTGTTCGTTTTTAATTCGTTTAAGCTAATTTTAATTTGAAATAATAATTTTTAAAAATGAAGAAGAGTTGCGGTCAGGAAATGAAAAAGGAAAAAAACTACTTCTTTATTTCGAATATATATAGCAAATTTTGATATCATCTTTTTCGGCTATCTTAGCTGATTTCAGAAATATATTTACTTCTATTTTAACTTCATTTTTCACGAAAATACAGTATGTTTTGTGACCCCTAGTCAAGCCCTGAATGCATCAAAAATCGTCATATTTTGGCTCGACTAGGGGTAACAAAACATACCGTAACCTTATGACTGATGAAGATAAAATGAAAATAAATACATTTTTCAGATCAGCTAAGATAGCCAATTAAGATAAAATTAAAGTTATAAGATTTTTCTTCAAAATAAAGAAGTTGATTTTTTTCTTTTTCATTTTCTGTCTTTAGTTAGAATATGTGTGAAAATTAGCCTAAACGAATAAACATTGAAGAAGTTATACGCATTTCAAAAAGCACTGTCTACACTTTAAGAACAGACTATATGTATATTGTTACCCGGATAACATGAGCGAAAAATTGATAAGAATTTTGAATGGTTAAAATAAACGGTTTGTCTGGATTATTTATTTTATCGTGAACCTAAAACACGGTAAAAAAGCAGTCATCGGATAGAAAGCATGGTTTTCTGTCAAGACAAAAATATAAAAAAATTATAGAAAATATAAATATATGCTTCCGGTAAAGCCCTGTCATCCAGTATTCTTTAACCATAGGAATTGAGTTAACACTTCAATTCTATAAGAAATTGTACAATTCACTCCTCAGTAAACACAGAAAAAAGATTGACGAATTTATGATAACAATATCATACCATTATTCTCCATTTTACCATGGCAAAATTAAAAAAATTCGATTAAAAGTGATCGCTGTTGTCTTGTGTAAACTAATTTCCGAAAAGTGTTGAGACAAAATATGTAATGAAGCGGAACCTAAACACGGTATTAAAATTCAAGATTTAAGTAATTTTCAACGATTTGAAAGAGATTCTAGCTATTTATCTTTATTTGCTGTAATATTGTATACATAATTTAGTAGTCTGTTTCACTTTAGAGTCTAGATGTAGACAAGGAAAAATAATTCTAAAAACTGCGTCGTTTAGAGCCAGGTCAAAACGTTAACTGCGACGAAACAAAACTTGTTCTAATTAAACCAATGTCTTTCAATCGAACTGTCGATTGTAAAACTAAGTAAACCAAACATTTTTTGGGGGTATTTTGACAATAGATAAAAAATTAAAATATATTTCCTGGCTGGATTGATTTTTGGCTTTTGAATTAATCAAAATATTCACTTTGATTTTCTTCCATTCACATTCCCGATAGAGGCAGTATATATTAAGCGCTACACTCGGGAATGGATCAACGGTTACTAAATACACATAACATGTAACGATATTAATGAATTTAACTCACCACAAGGAAACTTGTGGTTGACGCTAACTCAGTGAATTTGAATTTCAAAGTACAGGGAACCAGGAGCGATCGAACCCGAGCCGCTTCATTGCACAACTTTTGATTTAACCACTGAACCAACGTTCCAAAGTCATTTGAAACCTTCATGTAGAAAATAATTGTTAGACAAAGATGATCGCAAATTTGGAACTAGGGAAATATATAGGCTATGCTGTACCTATTTATCCCGCTGATTTCGAATTTGAAATCCCTTTTGTGCTAAAAACAAGAGGTATGCCCGCCAAAATTATGACGCAATAATGCGCCAAGAAATCAGGAAAGTTTGTAAAAAAAATCCAAAATGGATGTTTATGTGATTATAACCATTTGACATACTATACTAGATCCCCTCCCTAGACTGACAAAGGTGTTAATATAAACATATGATTTGACCGTTGAAAAATAAACAATTTTGAACGAAAACTTGAGAAACATATTATTGAGCCGTCGCGTAACTGAATTAATTCTGTATTTATCAGACTGGGAACGTAAATCCCAAGCCAAGATAACAGATCTTTTTCATGCTATTGATGAGTCATTATCACTTTTGACGATTAACTTTGATAACTTCATTTTTCAGTTTTGTGGTGTTTAAAAAAACCTCTCCACCGGCTGGCCTACCAAAATTCATGTCTATGGTATATGTATTGATTATATTAATAATAGTTTAGCCGGGTGTCGATATTGCATTCACTAATTGAAATTCGGCGTTCGCCGGCCAAACAAAAATTAGTTGAAATCCTGCTTACAATTAAAGTCTACCAAGAGCAAGTGATTTCGTTTAATGTCTTTTCTGAAGTTTACCAATATGTATATTTTGGTGTTCGTCGCATTTGAAGAAAAATCTTCAAATCTTTTCATTTTGTGTCTTACATACACTACTCTACACGAGATGAGAATCTTATACATAATCCTCCCTACAAAAGTTTCCAAAATATATTTACTATCTCATTTCCTACTCTTAGAAGAGAATTAACTGAAACTGAAGCTATATATCCGTGTTAATACACCGTTAATCTTCACTTGTTTTTGAAAAAATATATTTTTTAGTTGGTTTTATTACTGGTATAATTTCACAAACAAAATGTTGTTCTAGAATTTAATTCTTTAAATGAAAAAATATTCTTCGAAACTCTATATCAACAACAAATGGTCGGTATAGCATAGAAAGTGTGTAATGTATAAATTCCGTTGAAATCGCATTTTTATTCAAAGAAGAACAATTATTATTTCAATAAAAGGTATTTTAAGATTTCCGATGATGCTTTTTCAATACACGACACATACCTACTCACTTTCATTTTCTTGCTCTCATTCATTCAGACTGTGAGAAAATAAATTCTCACCGGGACACCGATTTTTAGTGTTTTTCCCACTTGGACATGGCTAATATCCACCAGGGCATCTCAAAGTTTCGACAATTTTTGACTGGGACGGATTTCAGCCAACAACTGTTTACTGCGACAAATATTTGTAAGCAAAATCTGATTGGGACAGATAAATTTGCAAGAAAAATTATCTGGGACAAATATTTGCAAAGAAAATCAATGACATAAACTAATGTTTTATCATATTTATGACCAGGACACAGCAGTAAATTAACCGGGACAGTCAAGTCAACCTAAATGCCATTAGGACAGAATTTTTTGACATTTCCCCACTCACAACAAAAAACGGACCGATTTCTCACTGGGACACTCACTGTGACATATGCCACCGTTCCTGTTAAATGGGGACCGAAAACAAATACGACTCCGTACAATAAATAAAGTAAAAACAAAGATACCAAATTCTTTCATATCACCATTCTATATCAATTCTTCAGCAGTAAAATGTGACATTTGTCCATTTGAACCAAAGAAAACAAACAACAGATTTTTCTGCATTAAAAAATGAAATGTATACACGAAGCGTTTGTAAAAAAACTAAAAATATCAAGTATTATATTTAAAAAAATACCATGACTCTTTAATGATAATAATCTATGGACAAGTATTTCAAGGAGTGTCTATGACTATCAACTTTGAAACATTATACAATGATGTACAATATGGAATAAACAAAGAGATACCCAAATCCTTTTATCAGCAATGTATATCATTTTATAAGAAAATGAACGTGACTTTTGATTTTCTTCTGACCTCAGACAAAAAGGTTCTTGTGAGTAAGTTATATAAAATCAAAAATGAATTCGGTACGAGCTTTAGGAAGAATGTTTTGGCTGGGCCCATTTTAGATTATTTACCATTGCTGATAATTTTACTGGGCCCTTTTACCACTATTGTATTTCAATTCATAAGCAAATAAACGTGACTTGTTATTTCATTCTGTGACCAGTTTTGCGAAATTGTATTCTGCGGGTACTAGCAAATTGGCAGTTCCGGGTAGATAAACATCTCAGAGTAAAGTTGAGTGAACAAACCAATCTTGAGAGGAAAGTTCAAGTCGCGGTACCGGTCAACAAAGAATATTATTCACCGCTCTCTGTGACCTAAGACAAAAATTCTTTTTAGAAATTTACTGTCCAACATTTCTTAGTTACTATTTCTTAGAAATGTCTCTATCAGTTAGCAGAACTTAGCTGAAAACTAAGTACTATATCTACTTGAGGTTTTCAGGTATTTCTTCTTGAAAATAGTTTAGATGGTAAAATGATCTTTATCATCTCTGTTTAATCTTGAATTCATCTGTTTTATCAATTACTAGTGTTCAAAATCCCTACCCAAATATGGCATGAAGTAAAAGTAAAAGCAATACACGGTTTACAAGCGCGGTGACAGGGTTTCACAAGGGCATGGCTAGAGAAAAAAGGGCACTTTAAAAAGTTTAAAAAGGGTATTTAAAAAAGACATGCAAGACAACTTGATTAATAGGGCGTTTAAAAAGAAGAATCTCGAAAAAAGCACGTTATTAAGAAATCCTTTCCTTCGAAAAATTATTGTGGGGGGCTCTAGCTACTTCATCCACTACAAAATTGCAGGCTGTTTCAAACCCCGGAAACATGAATACACGTATTAGTAAAACAATCACAGTTAACAAGAATTTATTTCAAATTTTACCTTAAAATGACAAATTTTCCAAGAGAAACTTTTCTTTGACTTCTTCAAATTCAAAAACTAAATACAATCATAAAATTTAATACCAAACCAAACCAGCGTTCTACTTTTGTAATTCATTTACCGACCAGAAACATCACAGTTCCAGGCTTTATACTCAACTGTCGAAGTGAACTTTGAGGATGAAAATAAAAATAAAAATCGCTACTTGAAAAAATAAATACAATAAAATGCATGAGACTACGTGATATATAGCAACACATGATGAGAATTTGAGGGCATTTTTTAAATGAATAGCAACGCTTGGACGCGATTTTTAATGTTTACTGATTATTTTAACAGTATTAAACATAACACAACTTTTTTATTTTTTTTCACGTTTTACTTTTTCCAAGAACTCATTTCTACTCATTAAAAAACTAGAAAAAACTGTAATACCAAAACAAGAAGATATTTCTACTTGTATTCTATTTACCGACCACGAATTAAATCCCCATGCTTCATAAAAATGCCTTCTTATAATCAATAAATCAATAAAAGGACTCACTTAGAGATGAAGAAGATTTCCATCAGCATCACTACATGGTTCTGTATGAAGCAAATGAATTTTGATTTCTTCTTCAGAAACTTTTGGAAACAGGAAAATATCACAAGAATAAGAGGATATGGATATGACGTGAAAGATGCAATTTCAATCCATCAAAAGACATAATTAGAATATGAGTAATACTTGATCGTTACAAAACCAGTCTAAAAGGGTTGATACTTGACAAAATGACGTTATCTAATTCATGAATTTTTCAGTTGTTCAGGACCAACTAAACCCTCTCGCATATCAAGTAATCTGATGAATGTCCAACCGAGGGTTAAATCACTGTTGAAAATTCTCGTACACCTTGACTAAAATTCCTATTGTGTTTTAAGAAATCTCATGCAAATTATATTGTTTAAGCATAACTCGCACACTTTTGAAGTAAGTGATTTACCCCTAGTGTACAACAATTTCTAACATCTAAACTGCAAAAACAAGCCATAGCAGATATGGTCAGTGCAGTAAACACTGCAAGCATATATTTTTGTGGTTTAGTTGAAAAAAGATTTGCGTCACTAGAAAGAAAAATCTTATGCACTAGGCGTTTTATCTGCAGGTTCTTTTTGCCAATGAGCGCACTGTTTTATTTGCAATAATACTGGAAGTATCTCATATCGATGTCCTTACTACGTTCAATGCAACAATTTAGCTCTATTTTAACATTTCGCGGATAGAGGATAGAGAGAAATAGAATAAAAATATCTTATCAATTGGTTTGCAATTCAAGATTTGAAATAATTTTGTAATACAGAGATTTACTGCTTAATATAATGGAATTTGGTGTATATATTATACTTTCTACAATATCATGAGATAAAATCAATCGACGCGGATATGGTTGTTACCAAACGGTTTAGCAAGGGGGTAAAAAAACGATGCCTGCGTGTGATGAAAATCTCAAGATCAACTTGATTCACAACAAACTAGTAAAATCTTGACACTTTCAAGCTTTTTTGAAAGAAATATCCAAACCAATTCACCAGGTAAATACTCAAATAATTAAAAAATATATTTTTCTTTCATTTATTTTTGAATACATAAACCAAATACAAAAATAAAGAAGTTGTAGAACAAGTTGTTACAAAAAACACAAACACTTGTTAATTAATCACTATCGTTATCAAAAGTGTCAAGACCCTTATAGTTACCGGTTCAGGACCGGGTAGCAACCAAAAAAATCTGATAATTATTCATTAATAACGCATTCTCGTCTCCCAAGAATATTTTCAACGGTAAAACTTTCGCCGCAACTCCGCCCCTGAAAACATATTTTTCCATATTCTTCAAAAAATCAAAATTATCGAAAGATAGAGAACATAAACACAACAAGAAATGTTATTGTTGGCCATATGAGTGATGAACTAACAGACAAACACAGTTTGACTTAAATCTAAAAGTAACCAAAGTTCGGAAAACCATACGATGAATAGAAGTAAATGTATAATAAACCATGTGTTTTCATCTTTCAACATCAAACTTTCAAGATAATAACCACCAGCTTTGTTTTATGAGAGATGTTCCCCAAATTAGGGCCAAATGGCAGCAAGATAATTTATCATTTGAAAAAATTCAAAATAGAAGTAAATAGTCTTGCGAGTGATGTAAATTCATCTATGAATTTCGAACTTTTATTAGCTTTTATTCTCACTACATAACATTTTATCTAAAACATTAGTTTTCTGTTAATGTATTCACCATTCCGAGTTAAGTCACTAATCTCAATGTAGGTACCATTTTGACGGTACCAAACATTGAAATACGTCATCAGTGACGACAAGAAATAGAAATTAAAAGCCATAAGAGTAACTAATTTGTAGGCTGGTGACAAATAAAATTGCATCTTATTTTGAAGATGATGTACAGACATTGTTATGTCAAAAGTATCTGACTTACGAAAAATCACCCGGTACGCCGTAAAGCTAAATCAAATACACCCAGAAATTCAAGAATAAGATCAGTGACCAATACTTTAGTATCGTTTTAGAGTTCTAACAATAGAAACACATAGCTACAATATCCTGTGCAAAATAACAAGGAAGACAAACAAACCAAGAAGTTAAAGCTAAATCCTTGAATCCGAAATCAACCAATAATAATTCAAAGTCATTATTCGATTCAAAGATTTAAAGAACATGGCGACCATTTTTTCATGTTTTCAAAGTTTCATGATGGGTTAACATAACAATAAGAGAAATAATTAAGCCAATGATATAACAATGTTTTTCTCATATTCTTTTTTTCTGTTTATAGGATTACTGTTCATGCAAAATGTAGTGTCGAAAGAAAGGACTTCTTAACCATCTTTATGTGTTACAAATGTGGTCAGAGCTTAGTTACTAATCTTGTGAACTTTAGCAAGTCATATGAAGACCAAAAAATCTGAAGACAATTCCATGACATTTTTCTGATTAAAAAAGAGAGAAGAGTAAAAAAAACTATGAATGAATTAATTTACTTAGAAAACATATGAAATAATTTGTTTTTCAAGATTTTCATTCATTTATACAGACATAGGTAGTATACATGGATCAAAGGTTAATACACAAATATAATTTAACGATTATTAGTATCAATTTGCGAATTTAACGCACGAATGGATTATTGTGGTTGATGCTAACTCAGAGGATTATAACCATTTTACCTTAAGCTTTGTTTTATGAGAGATGTTCCCCAAATTAGGGCCAAATGGCAGCAAGATAATTTATCATTTGAAAAAATTTCCAGGATCAATTTGCGAATTTAACGCACGAATGGATTATTGTGGTTGACGCTGACTCAGAGGATTAATATTTATCAATTATGGCATGAGGATGCATGGCATAATACATTGATGGCACAAGGTGACTAATATCCACCGAGGCGAAGCCGAGGTGGATATTAGTCACCGAGTGCCATCAATGTATTATGCCATGCATCCGAATGCCATAATTGATTTATCCCCCCGTACACATCCTAATATATATTCGTTGAGAC